>BGZK01000918.1:0-250393 GCA_005406025.1 Eumeta japonica
TAGGATAGGTTAATTAATATCCGGGATGACGTCTCGCATAAAACCTTTGGTTTCAGATCCGACGTCATCACCTCGGTCGAACCGTCCGGAGAAATGCGGAATTCAGAGAATGACGAAAAATTTAAATTTTTGGAAATATTAGTATTAAAACCGTTAAATTGAATTGAGTTTTTGTAGACTTTCAGAAATTGTAATATTATAGCCGAATCTAGCACTTCGGTGATAGCCCTTTTCTCAAAAACTCTATTAAACATAATAATTTTGATAACAATAATAAATAACAAGTATTACACGAAATTAGGCGTTGCAAACGTTTAAGTTTGTGAGCAGTTTAAAAATTAATAAATAGTTCAGATGTCAACACGAAAGAAACCACTTTAGAGGGCCGATAGACATGTCTGTTATTAATAAGAGAATTGATAAGATAATCGCATCATATAATTCCTAATAAGAAAATTGATTAAACAGGATAATTAAGAAGAGAACATTTTAAATACTAGAAAATCATAACTCTGATACACTCGATACATAGTTTAACCTTATCACCATGACAGTTTATCCGATACTGCTCGCCTCGAATTGTTATAGACGGCTCAATAGTTTCTAAAATGAGTGACAGTATAGGAAAAACTCGTATTTGATTTCAAATCAAAAAATCGAAATTCGCCTAGGAATGTGAGTCCGACTTGTACGTAACAAATTTATTGTATGTATAGAATAGAAAATTATAGCTCAAAACGCTGTAATGGTATCTATAGTTATTGGTTTTGGTATGGTTTTTGTTTAGCTATTTTCCATCCCAAATTTATGAGTTGCCGTCGAGAGCGGGGCACACCGCAGCTATAATATATACATAGTACGTTAACCATACGGGATGTACATCTCTGTGTGGGCCGCACACGACAGCGATCTCTTTGTGCAGACATGCCCACATTCTGTGTCGTTCGTGCTACACACGATGCATGCTATGGGTTTACTTCTGTTGTTATTGACGTTCGTCAGAAGTCGATTTCGGTAATGAGTCCGATATCTGTTTGTGTACGATGTTTCCGCTTTAATTTCTGTAATCCTCTAAATCGGCGTAGATTTTCGGTTAAATGCTCCGTGATTAAAGTAAATGCAAACAAACATATGCACTGTGTGGAGACAACGCGCGGCCCATGCTCGGGTATGCGCGATGCGGAGAGCGCAATATATAGGAAAACATTGCTGAGCTCGCTTATCCGATCGACACGTGCAATGTCGCCGGAATATACATATAATATATTACATGTTCGCGTGTGCGACCATTCATGTGATTGTTATTCTATTTATCACGTGATCATAATAAACATTGATTGTGATGATATGCTAAAAGCATCTTTGTGTATTTATATATCCCGGATGTAAATGTATATTATAGCCACCCTGTGCGCCGCGCTTTACCGTGACGCGGCCGGCGGCGGCGTCCGCGTCGATGCAGATCGCCCGTTCTTATACGGAGGGGTAGACTGAGGGGGCGTCGTTGGTCGGTCAAACGGTCGGTCAGCGATTGCAACACTAATAGCGGCACATAATAATGGTAGCAGTGCTTACGGCTGCATCACGTAGTCAGAGAATTCTCGTGCTTTTTCGGAGATATATTCAAATTATGGCGCGCAGCGTTCAGCATTTTTTTAAACTCACAGATGGCAACACTGACGCAAATATGACGCCAGCTGAACTGATAGTTTTTGTACTCATTCTGAAGTGGTGCGCTTATATAGCATTGTATTTGTAGTAAAACATAAGTACCTGTTACAATATCTTTTTACAGAAGTTATTTCTCCTTGATTATATTATCTTTCTGTTAGCAAAAAAAAAGATTTAAAATCATATTTATAACTTACTACGTAAAAACTAGGGGGGTCTTAGCACACACTACGGTTTGTCACCTTGGGGGGAGGGGGGTTAAAAATTGTGAAATATGGGTCACGTAGCAAGGGTATGTTCCCTTAAGTGAGTCGTGAATCACGAGTGAACGACTTTACATGCACGAATGACTATTTGTACTGTAGACATTTCATAGTGTTTACATTGTTTCTTTACGTGAAAAAAGTACAACTTTTTATATACCTGCAATAAATGTTTTTGTAGTTTTTATGTTACATGAGAAAAATGATACTGCAAATGGAATCCAAGTTGTTACTCTACGCCCATCGCGCCGCTCGCCCGAATTACAGGTTCGTTCGTGAAAATAGTCCACGGCACGTAGTCGATTCCGGACGTACTAATTAATGTCGTAAAAATTGCGTCCACCGGCGCGGGCGGCCCCGCGCGGGCCGGCCGGCCGTCGTCCGCTAATCGAGTTAGACCCGCCGCAGCTCACGAGCGCCGCAACGCGACGGGCGCCCGGGGCGGCTCTCGGGACCGACCCGAATCTGGGAACGCTCTAAGGTATGTAATTATGGCGACGAGTGTTCGGTTTCTCCGTAGCTAAGTTTGATTTAGCGTTCGATAACGTTCTGCATCTAATCACGTGCTGTTTTGAGATTTCGACAAAACAAATCATGCGAATGTAACAATGACACTGAGAAATCCTAGTGATGTGTTTAAATATTTGTTAAAATCTTTATTTACATGAAAAATCTGCAACATTTTACCACTCTTAATGAGATATGTGTAAGGCAGTCGATGCGGTTCAGAAAAAAAATGTGAAGAAAAACATCAATTTCACAGCGGCATAGCGACTTCGCCGACGCCTCTTGCGGGCACTTAGTTTGAAAGCAATTTCTTAGCGCGACGAGCCACGTTCGAACTTCATTACCGCGGCCGCGGCCGCCCGCTACCCGCTCTCCCTCTACCCTCAATTACGCTTACAAACTTCACGATTTCTTTGTGTTCACGTTTTTCTCTTTCGACGTAAACGTTGCTTTTGTTTACACTCTTACATCTCGTGCCTAATCTGTTGTTCTTGGTTGATAATTTACGTTCAAGGCATGTTTTCTCGAACATCCAACACAGTCATTACCTAAACAGTCGGGGACCTCTGTATGACAATGACTTGTTGTTCACGTACGAGCGAAAGAAGCGGCGTGCGGGTGCGAAGATCGAAAAGACAGATAACGACCCGCTCACCTGGCGCGTTTACAACCTAAATACGAAAATGAAATCGCATCCATAGAGTTACATCATCGAATCACTTCCATATCGTGATATATGCTTGATTCGCTCAGTGTCACGTGCGCTCTCGCAGAATTTGAAATGTATTCTAGCGGCCACCGTGAAAGTTTGAAAAATCGATCGCTTCCGACTACTGTTATAATTACCGAAATTACATTCCTTTTATACACCGAGTGTTAGATTTTAAAAAGTTAACTCAAATGTTTGACGCACCATAACGGAACGATTGGTTTGTTTCTCTACTTATAGTAATTCATTTCGACTTTATATTTCATAATGTATCTAATCTGTTATTAATGAAACTACGACGTTTTTCAGTACCTCATCGACTTAGATGAGCTCACAAAGATTATTTTTCCAAATACAGTTGTACCTACTCGGGTCTCAAAATAGCCGTGGGCTTATAGATAGAGCGACCGACAGCATGGGTTAGAAAAATATGTGAGGGTTTAAAAATGGTAACACTTCACAAGTTGTAATCGAAAAAAAAAAATGAGTCGAAAATTAACCCAAATATTAGCGTAAATTACTCGTAATTCTATTAGACTATAAGCCGATGCCCTTTTTATTTAGCAGAGGTTATTAATAACTCTAAGGGAGTTATTTTTATACTAATTCCACCGTTTTACGTCGCGTTTGTCGTAATTTTTTTTCGTTATTTTCCATGCGAAATTACGTAAGAGACGTGACGTTGTATTATTAGTTTTTTTTTATATCACCGCAGACTATTTACGTCGCCGCGCGCCGGTCTCGGCCGATGCGCGAATATTATAGCGATGTTCACGCGCACGTAATATGTATATAATTGTGTGTAATGTACACTCGGCAGAACGATGACGTGTCCGATGACTGTGTCTCGTTACGTAACCTCGTCTTAAATCGTCGTGTCGTTATCGTCCACATATTTTGATGCGAGTATTGCGTCGATGTCCGCGTTAGGTCGGTATTATGTTCGAGTTTTTCAGTCGTTTACGACAACGCTCACTACATAATTTATAACTTTTTGGTGGTCCAGTATTGATCTTCGTTTAGGTGAATTTTGTTATGGGTTAATTGTACTGCAATCGCTGTCATTGCAGGAATTTGAATGTAGTCTTTTTCCTCTACCGTTTGCATGGTAACACATTTGACAGCTGTGTCCAGGGTCTGGATATTAAGTAAGACCAATTCATGAAATTTTTGATACTTGTCCAAATTTCATCTATTCAGAATTTATGAATTTCATGGATTTGAATGGATATCATACCGATTTGATCTAAATAACACGGTTATCGAGGTTTAAGAGGAGACCTTAGCGGTTAATGCAGGTGATTGTTCATGTAGATTGCTGTTGGAAAGTAATTACATTACAATTCATGTAAATTAATAAATGAAAGTAAAACAAAAATCCACATCCAGATTATTTGTTGTGAATAATTATTTTTCTAAAGATGTCAAATGATATGTATCTAATTATTAATTTTGCTATAAAATTAACACGACATAATTCGGCCTTTTTTAAATTATGAAATAAAATTTAAGTAATTTTATAATTTTTGTAAATATTTTAGTAAATATATTTTCGTCGTTGAGTTTCGCAACTCTTGAATTTTAGATGAAAGTCGAATTTTTTAAAGTCATATAAAATAAATTTAAAAAAATATGCAATGTCGACTTATTTGATCATTTGTAAAAAAATGTAGAGTACTAGAAAAATACATTATTTATTTATTAATGTGTTTAAATATGGTTATGGGATTTCTTTAAAGTTACAACAATATACAACTTACTCAGTCTTCCGCCCGCTTTGGTTGACGTCGATTAAAATTTAAGTATTGCTGTACATTGTTAATTAATTTTGTTCACGGTTTTCAATTACCATTTTAGTTATACTCGTTAACAATTTTTGTTCTATCTCTATTTCAATACATTTTTTTTACAATTCATTCAGCGGTTCCGGCACGAGTGGGGAACGAACATTCAAATAAACTTTCATATTTCGTAGATACGTATTGTAGATGTATTTACGTTTTCAACTTGAAAGACCATTATCGAGTAAACGATACATTACACATGAATCACTCAAATATTGTCTCTCGTCAGATGTACGCGACATTCTTTTTGAGTGTTTGTAACGTGTGTAAGTACGTTGAACTGAGCAACTCTGTAAATTTGAGACGATTCAGTTGAAATCCGTCAGTCAGAGTGATAAGGAAGGGTCGCGCCGCGCGCCCTCGGGCGCCGTGATGTCGCCCGAGGGACGACGTCGATGGAGTCGTTCTAAGGTTACACAATTGGCTGCTGCAGGTACGCGGACAGCGGCCTCGGCACGCAACTAAATATTCCATTGACCCGGCTATCTGTTCCGCGCCCTTGCAAACTTTAGTAATAGAATATTTCTTTCGCTTATTTACTCTTCCAACCCGGCTGGTCACCGTGGAAGAACACGACCAAACCCTCAAAGAGTAAAACATTATCAATAATAACCCCAATAATAATCTCACGAAACAAAACAATCACCTAAAATTCTTACTTACAATGTCAGAACATTATCATCTTATGACCGATTATTGGAATTGGAAGAAAATTTAAATAAAATCAACTACGACATCATGGGATTTCGGAAGTAAGACGTCTTGGCAACAAAATAGAAGAATATGATAACTTTATACTCTGCTACATAGGACAGACACCAGGAAAACACGGGCAGGATTCATAATAAACAAATCCCTGAAAAGTAACATAGAGACTTTACCGGATTATCGGAACGAGTCGCTACACTCAACATAAATATAGGAGACAATAAGATATCCATAATACAAATATATGCACCGACTGATACCGCAAGCGACTACGAAATAGATACATTTTACAAGACAATAGAAACGGCGATAGAATCAGCACATAAACATATAATACTGATGGGAGACTTTAACGCAGATTGGTGCCCCTAAAGATACTGAAAACTGCATCATGAAACAGTATGGATACGGAGTAAGAAACGATAGAGCCAGAGACTTATAGACTTCGCACTCGAAAATAAGCTAACAATTATAAATACTTGTTTCAAAAAAAAATGAGATGGACTTGGAGATCTCCAACAGGCCAATATAAAAATGAGATTGACTACATTCTTTCAAACCAAAAAGCCTATTCGAAAATATAGAAGTCATAAATCTGAACTACCCGTCAGATCACCACCCAGTTAGAGCAACACTAAAGCTCTCAAACAAAAGACAAATAGAACCAAATTCACAAATAAACAAGTAAGTCAACTCAAAACCAAAATGAAATAAATAAATATAAGGAAAGCCTAAAATTGTTGTTGTCTGAACCACCTATCAACCAAGAAAATAATACAGTGCAAACCTACGACAGAATAATAAATGCAATTCTACAAAGTCTGAACAGCGCCCGAACAAGAGAGATGACAAAAACAACAAAATACTACAAGAACGGACAATAAAACTACTTAACAGAAGGAGAATTACAGAAAACTAAAAACAAAACACGATCACAAAAATGAACTTTCGGCGCTGTACAAATTAGTAAACAAAAATATTAAAAGACTATACAAAACATAGATTGGATACCATAGAGAACACCTACTTACCAGAGGCAGTTCAAAAGCTTATAAAGAACACACCATGTAGATCTTGGATAGAAGGGCTGAAAAACCAGGACAAAACCTATGCAAACGTACCGAAATAGTTAACGCTGCAACGGAATTCTACAGGAAGCTATATAGTGACAACTCTCGAACGAAAACTCAAAAGAATATAAAGGAAACAGAATTGCCTAGCTATATCGAACCAATAAATGAAACTGAAATAATAAACGTAATAAAACTACTTAAAGAAGAAAGAGCCCTGGATCTGATAATATCACAAATGAAGCGCTAAAAAGCTGCCCACATTTTGGCTGAACCACTCGCCGAATTGTTTAATTTAATACTTAAAATTCAGAAACACCATCCCAATGGTCCGTAGCTAATATAATCCTAATATATAAAAAGGAGATCCAAAAATATCGGCAACTACAGACCCATTAGCTTGTTACCTAGCATACAAACTTTTCTCAACTATTATAAATAAAAGAATAAGTGTCGTATTGGAAGCGAAACAACCCGTAGAGCAAGCAGGGTTCAGAAAGGGTTTCTCTACAATTGACCATATCCACACAATCGAATTAATTATAGAGAAGTACCAGGAACAACAGAGACCGCTCTACATCACTTTCATTGATTATCAGAAAGCCTTCGATTCTGTGACACACTTAAGTATATGGGAAAGCTTGAAAGAGCAAGGTAGCAGATATATACATAAAAGTTATCAAAAGTATATATAAAACAATACAGGAAGAATAAAGCTCGAATCTCTAGGTCCACTTTTCATATAGAAAGGGAGTAAGACAAGGAGACCCTCTCCCTATACTATTTATTGCAATCCTTGAAAATATAATCGGCAAATTGGACTGGAGAAAATTAGGACTATGTATAAAGGCGCCTACCTCAACCACCTGAGATTCGCAGATGACTTGGTACTGCTGTCAGAAACAGCCAGCGAGATGCAACTCATGATAGAAACCCTACATAACTCTAGCACCAAAGTAGGACTGGAAATGAACCTAACAAAAACTAAGGTAATGACAAATAGATGGCATAAGCCTGTAATAATCAATGGAGAGCCGTTAGAATATGTGGAAAATATATTTACCTGGGAAAAGAATAAGTTTTGATAAAAACAACAACATTAGAAATAGAAAGAAGAACACAGAAAACTTGGAATAAATACTGGAGCCTCAAAGAAATTTTAAAAGTAACTTACCAACATTTATCAAAACAAAAGTTATGAACACATGCCTCTTGCCTAGTCTGACGTACGGCTGCCAGACTTGGAAATTCTCTACCATAGCCACAAATAAAATAAATACCTGTCAAAGAGGTTTAGAGAGAAGCATGCTGAAAATAAAGAAACTAGACAAAATAAGACACACCAAGATCCGAGAAACTACCAAAGCCACTAATGCCTTAACTTACGCCCAAAAGCTCAAATGGAAGTGGGCGGGTCACATCACGAGACTGACAGATCAGAGATGGACTTCGAGAGTGACTCGATGGACCGGCCCGCCAGGCAAGAGACGTCCAGGACGACCACTGAGCCGCTGGGAGGATGACATCAAGCGAACAGCTGGCACAAATGGAGACTAGTGGCTCAAGATAGAGACAAATGGAAATCTTTGGAGGAGGCCTGTACCCAAAAAGGGGTTTTTTACTAACTATTTTTATTAAATAAATACCAACACTTCTACTAATAATTATAAATATTAAAAAATAGATATATCTAAATATACTAACCTTCTCATAACTGAACATATCTACTTGCAAAATACTATAGATATTTAGAAAAATATTTGACTTTGTACTTAGTAAAAAAATAAATAAAAGGCTTATTATTATTATTATTATATTATTATTATTATTATTATTTACTTGATACCGTGCCGTAATCGTGCAGGTAAACATTGTACGCTGCTGACGCGACGTAGATGGCGAACGGGCGTAGAGGTCGGACGCTCGTCAGCGCTGTCATAGAGCTTTTGTTTGTTATTTGACATGACGCGTGGCACCACACGCAGTCATATTTGAATGTACGCTACTGAGTATTTCACCTTTCCGTAACTATAATTTTAAATTTAATAGATGTGACCCATCTTCTATGTAAAATAAATATATGTAAAGCAATCCCAGAGGAGAACCTGGTGCATTCTTTCTCAAGAATCGCTATCACTCCCGGGAGTGGCATATATAATAGAGGGAATTGGGTTTGTAAAAGGCAGTGAACTACCGGAACTCCACTCACTGAACAAAATTCAACAGTTTACGCTGCCACTTCCGCACTCTGTGGGAATGTGGTATTTCACCGCTCTACATAGCTGGCCCATTTTGCGCTACAGCCAACTGCAGAACTTTGAGCATTTCACTTGTAATTGAATTATTTAAACAGCCTCGTGTATGACCGAGGAAGATGCTAATGACTTTTTCGCTTTCTTTGCAGAAAAAGAACAGAATCTAAAGAATATTTTCATTATAAAAGATATTATTCTTATTACTACATTATGAATAATCTAAAATTCAAAAAAAAATCAAAACGAAAAATATATCAATAACGGCAGCAATGATCACGGCATCCCTAAATAATTAAGAGACATCAAAGGCGCGAAATACAATAGCGAAGCTCATTTCGTGCGGGGACGGCGGCGGGATTTATAATCGCAAATTGAAATACTACCACGTTTTGTGTTGGCCGGCACAAAGGAGAGTCGGGCGGCGCGGGCGCGGGCTACGTCAGCGGTGAAGGTTTGGTTGCGGAAGTGAAACGGCGTTTAGTTGTTAAAACTTGTGAAACACTTGCCCATTCGGGGAATAGAAAAAGCTTTAGATATCGTTAAGTGTTTAGACGATGGAAAACTCGCTTTTAAGTACATTTTTATTAATGTGTCAAACGGATACGCAACATAATTTTAAAAGAGTAACTATTAATCTTATAAAAATGGCGTGACATTATCCAAAGTCTAAAGAACAACAAATAATGAAAAGTGGCCAAGTGCGAGTAGTCGGGGTTGCGGTGAGGATCCGGATTATATTAAAATACTTTTTTTTTTATAAAAGCGTACCATAACATAAAACAATTTGTGGCCGATCCGTAAGTCGTATTCGAACTTGACCGGTTTTCATTTATTAGTAACGTTTGAGCTCAGCAGCCTGGTATAGTATACGAGACACCGTAGAGTCTTACTATGAAGTAAGAACGATAGGACTTATTGTTATAGCTTATTATTAGAGCGCATTCCGTGTAGCACGTTACATGATGAGATGGGTGCGTGATGCGGCCGCGTGACTCGTCACGCCCACGTTCGTTTTCGGTTCGTTCATCAACCCGAAACTTAAGCTAAGAAACTTTCTAAATAGAAGAAACATACTTTTAAATGTTCCGTACTTTTCCTTCTCACGATACTCCATTGACCGAGTACAAGGGGCTGACGACATAAAACGTATACTTGTGATTTTAATATCTAGAATAAATCTTCGTCGTCGGTACAGAAGCATGTACCAAAAAAAAACATTTTTCTACGGAACTCTACAATATCTGCTCGATTGAAAATCGTGTCCCGAATCGTTCCGGAAGCCGAGTAAAACGCCGCCCCCGCGGCGCGCCCCGACCAAATCGCTTCGGCGGTAAAGCGAAAGTTATAGACCAAAATTATTATTATGCGTTCGCTCGCCTCGCGAAACTACTTTAACGGCGACATGTGTATTTATTGACTGAACTATATTATACTGTATCGAAAATTGAATTCCGACATGTTTAGTGGTGTTTTATACGTATACAGCACCACAATACGCGGTTGTAATAAAACGCTGTCGTAAAAAACTATATAGTATCACAAATGCCACAAAAGTCGATAAATATATCGCCTGTTAGAGGTTTTCCGTAAACCATTAATGTTTTTTTGCACGCTTCTTAACCTCGCCGCACCATGTAACGCGAGGACGTTCAACTTGGTTCCTTCCTTTCAACCTACAAATTCACAAATAAAATTTTTGGATTTCCTTCTTGAGACAAAAATATCGAATACTTAAAGTTATACATATTTTTTTTTATGTTGTATGCTAATCAACCATGAAACATTCAAGGTGACGAATTCAAAATCCTTCTGTAAGTCTTTATTCATCGTTTCCCTACATTTTTTAGTTAACTTTCGAATCGAACGTGTGCTTAGATAACCGCTCGTAGCACTAGACAAGCCAGTCTCAGTCCGACAATCGATCAATCACGATGCAGGAACAGTAGTGCCTATATCATGGCCAACGCCCACATCGTTTGACGTAATTATTAAGTGTAATTAAGAGAATAAAGAATATTTCATCTTCAATATATATCTACGTGATAATACGGGTCTTTATAATTAAATTCAAAGTATCGTCGGAAAGGTCTTGGTTTGAATTTGTATCTATTTTACGATTTCATACGTTTTTCGTCTGTCGGTTGCTGGTTAAATATTAACGCCTTACGGTCGACGGCCGCGCACAATGGTGTGAGTCATTGAGGTGCGTATTCGCCGCTGTTGTTACAATTCAAATTACGACTTGTCATTTTCGGTACATATATGACATATTTATGGTCTTCGTGACCTACTTCAATGACCCTCGACATACGAGTTACAAACACTATGCCATAAATAATAACAATCCTTGTGGTGTCGCGGATGAGGTGCTCGCTTCGGACGCGAGTTGTTTGCATTCGATAGTCGGTCGGATAATATGTTTATGAATTACTTTTTCTAGCACGGTGACCGAATCCGGTGTTAACACTTAGTGTTCGACACGCTTGTACTTGTAATGTTTTTTAAACTATATTTATAATATTGTAGTATGCACCTATATTAAACCTTATTCTCGTTTATGGAGACCTCATTGAAGAAATTTAACACGTCCTTTTTGAATTCATAGAGCGCGTAGATTTTCTTAACTTGAAACTTTAACAAAAGTACTGTGCTTGTTTAAGAAATTGCTTAATTCTGAATCGGATTCCCAGAGAGTTCCGTGTCCAAAGTATTTTTTCTTCATATTATCCCTGTCTACTAACTTTCAACAGATAATGAAGCAGTTTCTTTCCTATTAAACTTATACATGTAACGTCGGGGAGAAAGTTTATTCGTATTTTATATACAAATTCAAGATAATTTTTTTAATATTTTATTTACATTTAATTGTAATACATATGCCATTTTGTTCAATAACTTGTTGCCATTTTGTAGGTAGTGACATAATCCTATTGCTGTAGAAATTTTGGGACTTCTGATCAAAAAACTGCGACAAGTAGTTTTGACAGTTTTTTTTTTAATGTGAACCTAACACTACCTAAAGAATTCTGGAGATATCGAAACAGGTGAAAATCTGAGGGTACAAGGTCAGAGCTATATGGTGGACGTATTAACACTTCCCAAACTAAACTCTCTTAATATTTGCTGAGTTGCTAAAAATATGGATGACCTGGCGTCATCATGGTAAAAAACTGGACGAGTGCGAGTCGAACTCTCCCACCGAGAGTTCCGTACAAATTTGCAGGTACATATTATAAATAGTTCAGGAATCGAGTCTTGCAGTTTTTTCTGAGCTTTTTTTGTGACTTTTTGTGATTTACGGCTTTCAGATTTTTTCTTTTGTACAAGTTAGTAAAAGTTAAAAAATTCGACACAAAGATTTGGTTACTCGCACAATTATGACACCGTTTAGGACACCGTTTATACTTTTTATTTTTTTCTTAAATGGTCATCTATTTAATGGTCTGAAAATTATCCAGATACAAACAGCATAACCAAACAGATTTTACTTACTGCAACTTTTTACTTATAAAATACGAAAAAACTTTATCCTCCAACTTAATATTTGATTTTTACGCCCGACTGCATTTAAGAAAAGCTTCACAGCCAGACGATTTCCTGTATCTGTCCTGTTAGTGGTCGTATAAGGCTTCCCAATATTTATTTTATCTAAGTACCTCTCCACAAACAGACATCCACACACAATATTGTCTAATGTTCATCGAAACCAGTTTCTTAATGTGGTTTTTTTTTACATTTGTTATCATCATTGATAACCTGTAGTATGCTTTTGCTGCACTCAGGTCGTTTCGATATTGAGAATCGCGTTGTTGGTTCGGCGAGATGACCACTGCCTATCATTGCATATGCGATAGTCTTGCATTGTACATATGTTTACATACAGCTATGAGCCCACAGACAAGTTACCCATAGGTGCTGCACAAATACTGCAGAGAATGCGCGGCCATCGACGAGTCAGAGCGCGGTCGCTGGTGCAGTTTGCCGACTAGCCTTTGACGTCGCTTATTTCGATACTAACATGATTTACGTCGCTATAAATTTGTTTGCTGACGTAATAGCTGATTCTATGTTACACAAGAAGTCTAAAATTTGTTCATATTTGAAATAAAATAATCATTTATTGTTTACATAGATACAATACTGATCCAATTATTTGACGTCAGCATTTGACGAAAGAATTTTTATTACGGAAGTTATCTAAAACACCTTTAATATTGTAAAACTTATACTGATAAATACTAAATGAAAATAGTGATCAAACGAAATCGATTTCTAATGTAGTAAGTTAGTAACTAATTACTACACTGTAATTGTACAATAAAGCTTTTAGCTACTTTTTAATGACCCGAGGTCCTGAAACGAATACATGTTTGTGAAGTGTTTTTGCTCGAACCCCTACAGGGGACTAAAGCTTTAAGCCGATATTACTAAATTCGTGCATGTCGATATTTAAGTACTACAATAGCATTACAATAACGAAAGAAGAACTTTTGATAGCCGACTTCGAACGATCTAAATGTTCAACATTTCTAAGTCGATTCTTGATCAATTAACTGATTTCTTGATCGATCCCTTGGCATCCCTAGTTACTAATAAATCACCGAGCAGGCAATGAGAACAACACGCAAACAAAAACAGCGCTCGACCATTTCGCGCCTTTACATGGCGCAATACGTTCACGACGAAAACTCGATTAACCCGTTCGAGTCCGGACCGAGGGCCGCGGGCGCGAGGGGCGGGGCGCGAGGCGCGGCCGATCCATCACCACCGTTCCCGTGTCCCGGATCCCAGAGCGCGCCCGCTCGTAAATCCGGGCCGACAGTGGGATCGAAGCCGTCGCGGCTACCTCGGCGCGCGGCGGCGGACGGAAGTTCTTGCGAAAAAAAACTTTGTTGGATCACAATCGGGCCGTGGGCTGTTCGGCGGCAGCGGACTCTGGGCCGTCGCTGTTATACGATACTGTGGGTTTATCGTTAAGGGTGCTGGAGTAATTTTGATTTTTTTGACGTGATAACGTCTTATAAATCGATGAACCCCGACTGCATGCGCGAAAAAGCATGACTCATTGTCGCGTTTCGTCCGAGCCGAGCGTGCGAGCGAGAGCGCGGAACAATACATAGGCACGATCGGCCTAAGCGCTCGGCTTGTGACGCATCTATTCTTTACTGTATAATTTAAGTAGAAAAATATTTGAATTAACGAGTGCAAATAAATGTTAATTTATCGAAAACATTGTCATTTTCAATTAACTCCTTCTTTGTATTATACAAAATAATGATAATTCAGTGATAATAATTCAATTCAATTCATATAGGTATGCAATTTTTCATCAATGTTTTCTTATGACATTATCACGTAAAATTATCGTCCCTAAACCGACTTTACAGACAACCAATTTTTTTTTTATCAAAATTGACATATTATCATATTTTGTATAATATCTACACGTATAATATAAGAGTAATATCCGATGTATCCTGTACATCGAAGATATGTATTAAAAAAAGTGAGAGATGTTAAGAGAAGACAGGGATTTTGAATTTTTTGTCGATAAACAAAAAAATTAAAATCCAGACAAGAAACAGACAGACATATCTGTTCGCATATATCTTTAAATTTACTGAAAGGATTTTAATGTGATTTTCGCGGCTAGAGTTTAGCTTGGAGCAGAATGTAGAATTTATTTCATTTAAATTTGATGTCAGGAAAAAAAGTTATTTTCATTTAAAGATCTTACCTAGAAGTTACAAGGCAAACAATACTTGCTAGCATCGAAGGCCTATCAACATTACATGAACAAACAACAAGGTTCAATAGAAAAAAAAACCTACATCCAAATTTTGATCACGGCGCACATGACATATTTCCTGGGAAGACATTATCTTATTCAAACTCGAACGTAATGTTTTAGTATTGTAATCAGTGCTTATAATGTCTAGATTATTATTAAAATTCCTATATCAAAACTTCTGAAAGTGAAACTGAAAGTTACACTTGTTTCTACTCTAAATACTACAACGAAAATCATAATAATCAAAGCATCAAAAAAATAGTTAAAACAAACATGAAAAGTAAGCTCAGAAAAATTTTGCAAACTTTCACGAAATTATCTTACAATTGCTAATCAATTATGTAAATCAAATCGTATCAAAAAATTGCTAGAAATCTATAGCCAAGGAAATCAAAAAATTATAAATAATAATTTAGATCTTTTCGTGAAACTTTATTAAAATTTCCTACCTGTTTCTTTTTCGTACTTATTTTCATTGTTCATTATCTTATTGTTCTACTTATGTCAACTTTTTTAAAAGATAACTTTTTTTCTACTAAATATTCAACTTCAAAACTAGCAACTTTCAATAAACAATAAATGTGATTGTCGATTAAAGTTATACAGTCTATTCCAAAGAATTAAACTTATATTTATGACCCAGTCGGCCCCCAGCACAACCGTAAATATTACTTGTGCTAAATTGTTTCCCTCAACATTTTATCATTGCTATTTTTTTAAAATCATAATCCAATTGATCTTTTTATAAATAATTTACTGTTCATTAACATGTAAAATGATACAATAATTATTTTGAGTTCAACTCGAAAATTACCTTAACTTTTATCATTGTTTGCGGTTTTCAAGCGTATGATTCCGACAATATCGAGATCTGTACGAGGGTGCCGTAACAAGCTCGCACAAAGCGCGGCCTCTTGCGCCAGATCCACCATTCGATCGAACTAAATTGCGGCTACCTTAGATATTTAAGGCTTTGCCTCTAAACATACAATCCAACGTCTGTTCTCCGGTTTTGTCCGGGCGAGTACATGGGAAATTTTTGTTGCCAGTTTCTATTGTTTCTGCTTTTCGAAAGAACTAATTAACTTCGAAATATAATAAAAAAATCTGCATTGTAAAGTACATATGCCTTAAGTTTAATTGGAGTCTTTTCTGGTCGGGTCTCCAGTAGGTAACAAACAATATATCTAATCTAGCGATATATTTGTATAGATCAATTATAGCGTTCATTCTAATATCGCAATAGTTTCACAATGTTAATAAATCACAGCGTAATCGTCGAGAATCTGAAAAGTTTACGATAACGCACAGATAATCATTTCATTTGTGACACTTAAGCCATTTGCTATCTATTAGCTGACGATAGGGACACCAATCGTCAAGTTTTACCAGGAAACGTCCGGTGGTTCTATTTGGATTACTTGATAGATTTAAAAAAAAAGAGTAGCTCAACGACTGAAGAAATCATTATTTTGTTTCTAATGTACTCGTTTAAATTAAATTTAAAGGTAGTTTTTAAGGAAAAATGTTATTATTATCACCTCGTCCATCGTAATCATTAAATAAAATGAAAAGACCCTTATTTGCTTAAAAGAAACGATAATAGTTTTGTTCCTCCTGGCTCTCAGCTTTTACCCGGACTGCCTAACGCATACCCAGTAAAGATATGTCTAGCTCCCAGCTATGTGAATGTGGAGAAATAAAATTAAAATAAGAGGAACTCTAGATTCATTGGTGTAATTCATATTTTATTATAATTATTTTTTTAATTTATATGATGATATATTTCTTTAACTTAATAATAATTGATATTTTACTCAGCAATTTTCATGGATACAAAAAAAAAATGGTCTCTGGCGCTAAATAGAACTACTTACTCTGAAAACTCAATAAATTAACTATTGTCAAAAACGTGAAATCATGAAAAGGCACAAATTCAAGTGGAGCCCTTTCCGATGATATCAAATTTACCTATAATAATAATGCTATACTATTACATAGATATGCTAAAGGCTAAATATTTCTTATTCTCTTAATTGTATAGGTAATTATGTTATGTACGAATGTACTGAATTATAATGAATATAATGAATATAATGAATTTGTACATTTATGTAAATCCTGAGCCAAAATCTAATGTCCGATTTTGACGGTTTCTAAATTCATAGGGTTCTTAAAATTATGGGTTTCTTAAAATAATATCAAGATGGGGGTTGTTTAAACTTCATATTAGGACTACAATAAAAAAAGACTAGTGAACTCCATAAATATGAGATGTCTCTTTTGTTTTACACCGCGTCCCCTTTCTGAGCGCGCCCGGCTCACAACACACCGCCGCTATCTGGCGCGGCCGCCCGCGCGCCATCTCCTCGATAAGCTGGTCGTTTCATAACCCACCTTAGATATCGCTTAACTTGGCTGGCATCTTTCCAATTTAATCAGAATTATCTGCCTAACCTTACTAATGTGGGTTGGCGATAAAAATAATGCCTACCTATGCGTGTCTTCGAAAACAGTTTACGTAACGTGATGGCGAGCTCAAAACAAAATATTCCGTTTTCAGTCCTGATATCGCGTTACGTAAACTGTTAAAATTAATCACGAATACGGCGACTTGCGCATGACGGAACCTACAACCGTACGGATTCGTCCTTCAAATAATCATGTATTTGCTTTATTCATTAATATAATATTTCTATACATATTTATCTTCTTTCTTACGAAATATACTATAGCTTTTTGCAGATAAAAATGTGCAATTATTTACTTAGGTTTTAGCGTGCAGTCGCTATTTTTTGAGAAAACTTGTATATTTTCGTACGTCAATATATTCTTTTATAAATACATGAAGTTTTTTCATACAATGAAAAAACTTCCCCTTTAAGTTTCCTTGAAGAATAATGAAGACTCACAAGTATGAATAGAATCATTTGTTTTTTTTTTGTAAAATGAACGTAGTTCGCGTGTCGGCAGCAATATCGCACAGAGGTTGACTTGGGACACTGTGAACACAACTCAAGTAAATCCGATGAGAATCGGAACTACTGGTGCTGCTGTCAGTAGTGGCTTCTGAGGAAGTGCTGCTGCTGCTTGTAGTACTGCTTTCTGAGGTGCTGGTCGACTTCGTTCTGGCTCTTTTCTTTCGCTGTTTTCTCTTCTTATGCTTAAGTGCTTTCTTTCTTGTTTTCTTTTCTCTTTACTTTTTTAGAAAAAAAAGTAAAATAGTCAACATTTATTGATTTTATCTTTGTGATGCTAAATTGTAGTTTTTGGTTATAAGATTATTATGAAAGTTAAATGTTTTTCATTGCAAACAGATAGCTCATTTTGTTCCTAAATAGGAAATTAATATCATACAAACAGTTCTTAGTTAGTAAATAAAAATTATATAAAACCTGTTAGACTGTGTAAATGTTAATTGAAAAACCTATCTGTAACTTTTATGAAGACGTGGAAATCGAACTGGACCACAGTAGAGTTGACTGGGGATCATAATACTAAATGAATTTCCATAGTTCCTTATTATCTTTTCATATGTAAGTTTAAGCTAAAAAAGTTAAATCTATTAAGGACAGTACTTACAACTATGGGATAGTTAGATACTTCCCCATTCAATACCGCCTAATTTCTTAACAAATACATTAAGTAGTCCCGTAGCATAAATTATGTCTAGCAAAGACCCCAAATCATATAAGTATACCGGTTTTTGTAAACTTATTATTAACACTATTAGACCAGTGTTCACATCATTTGTGATCTTTTCTATTAATTTGAAAAAATACTAAATCTAACCTTTGCATACAATATATTCCAATGTGTATACGAAATACGTATATCAGACAAAGAAAGGAACTTAGGATTAAGCATGGGGTATACTCAATACCACAGATGCTCTTAATAAATTGCATTATTCACGTCAAATACTTTTTTCACATTATTAAATTACGAGACTAATATTTTCAATGAATCGGCGATATTGTTATTTAAGTATGCTCATCAAAAATTTTGTAATCAATAAAATCAAATACTTTGGATAAATCACAGAGTACGCCGCTTACGTTATGTGGCCCCTCCCATGGTCCAAAAATATATACAATAAAAGCTGCGTGAATCTTTCCCCCTACTTCCGTTCTCGGATTCGATCGGGGATCTAAACCGAAACTAGAACTGAGAACAAGAACGGAAAGGCTGCGGAATCGTGATCAGAAGCTAAACAATCGGATGATGTTGTATACCTGTGCCCACGCTAGACGCTCGATAGATAACTGTACTATCCAACCTTCGTAGTGCGTGCTATCGGCGCGGCTTCTTTAATACGATTAACCCCGTATAACGTGATAGGACTCAAAGGTTTGCTTCCTATCTCTACAAACTGATATTGTTTGAATGCTTCGTTTTTTTCTTGAAACCTAACAATAGGTTAATTTTATATAGATAGTCTATTGTGAAAACATCGTATTGTTTCTACTTCGGTATAGTAAATTCTTAAATCGTCACAACGTCCACGAGAAGTTTGTCTCAAATAATTGTAAAACTCAAAATTAACCCTTAGCTCAAGTGTTTCTAGAAGAACACAAAAAAATTGTTATGGAACCACACAAGGATCATATAATAATTATTTATAGAGCGAACTAATATGTAATATAATACGTTCTCCACATCAGCCGCCCTTGCCTCCACGATTTTCCCTTTATTCGTCCTTTTTACCAGTAATAAATTCTGTAATCCTGACGAAATCTGCATGGACTCGGGTTAGGCAAATGGGAACCCTTGACAATCCCAGATACATATCAGAAATCCAGATATAATATCGAAACGAGAGAGATTTAAGCTAAATCTAGATTTAAGACTGACGTAAAGATATATCCTATTGTACTGTATATGATGTGTGTCAGTGTGTGTGTGTGTGTGTGTGTGTGTGTGTGTGTGTGTGTGTGTGTGTATAATGAAAATTGTACCGATTCCTACTCATTATAGTTTTATTTTAACTAAATTTATTTGTATTTTATCCGAAAATATACAATTATTCAAAGTTTAGGTATATACATACTATTACATACACATATTCAAACATTTAACTAAAAATACATTAAATTTAAATACAGTAAATATTTGATACTTTTTAGAATCTTTAGATTGCTTTTTACATTTCGAATTATAAATATTGCCGTAGTACGGACCGGGCGTATTGCGCGTGCGAGTGAGCTTTGGTGCCGTGGCGCTTCAAACGTTTGCTCTCAACTGTGTAGATAAAGTTAATATTTTTAGTACTTGCAAGTCTTACCCATGGCTTGACCCCCGCCATTTGTTGGTATCTTGCACTAAAGCAAATGAATATATGGTGTTTCATATTTGAATAATGTTCCTTATTACCAAAACAATTTACCATTGAAACACGCTAAAAAATTTCGCGCTTTATTGCATTAGTTATTTTAAATCCTGTTTTTTTACAAATTTTTCTGTACATCTGTACTTTAAATTAAAATTAATATTGCGGTTTATTCATTAAGAAAATCTTTAACAGATAGTTGTCGAGTCTCTAAAACAACTGTGAGGTTATTCTCACGCAATTCGTACGTAATTTATCGACAAAGCGATCGCGAAATGTGAGACGTCCAAACAAATGCAATACTGCCGTCCTATTTCAAGCGCGCTCCGTCCAAAAGGAGTTAACTCACTTTTTATAGAATTCGCTGTAAAATTGATCTCGGCTTTGTTTAGCTATATATTCGGATACCACACACGTGGACACAACGTTTTTGATGCAGTATAAAACTCTGATAGAAAGTATAAAAAAGTTTTTATAAAACTGTCCGCGGCTTCACCCGCAGATCGCTGTCGTAATTTATTCCATGTCGATAGAATAAGTTACTGCTCACCGACCGGAGCCCCTAACTCGTTTTTTGTTGTAATTGGACGCGCCGCGTTCACGCTCGGCCGTCGCCGTCCGGCCCCCGGTCGTCACGGCAGAGAACGAATTCACATTTCAATTTTCATAGCTCGAGACCCTGTGACGTAAACTGCGTGTTAATAAATTAATCTGTTAGTCGGTCGGTCAAAATGTTACGTTCACTGCGACAGTTTGACCGTTGATGTTGTTGTTCATTGCGATAATGTAGACTCGTATTCAAAAAAAATTAATAATAACTTATTGTTTTTTTTTATAAAAACCTTATGCTTGTCAGTATAAACACGTGATACACTGGTCACATAATATCTGCATTTGTCTGTCAGTCGTAGTGGTGGTATGATTTAAGTCGGAGCGTTCATACGTTGCGTTTTACACGACAGGACAACCGTGAAGCGCTCGATGGGCGCGTGCGCACGAGCCGCAGCTATAAAACTTCGGTATATCGACACGAATTTTATTGAAGGAATAGCAGCTGAAGCGATCACCGACCGAGGGATACGCGAGAGCGCCGGAAGAAATTAATAAGACCCCGCATAAATATTAATGCGAGTGATTTGTGCGGTGACGTCACCGCGCCATCACTATTACATCGAGCTATAAAGATTTATCGCTTGGCAGAGCGAGCGCGCGTTATGGACGCCCGCCTCGCGGACGCTAGACGGCCGTCGTGGGTGCCTTTGCAATTTATGTGCTTGTGTGTGTCGAATATTCCACTATTATCGTGATCTATATTTGAGTCTATCGTTATGTTTGTTAATTTATATGCATCTATTTATTTATTATCTCCCTAACACGAGAGTAATTAGTTTAATATTCTTGATACAAGTTTTGTGTAGAATATTTATTAACTCAATTCGAAATTCGGAATTTATTTTTCGTTATGATATTATTCATAATAGCGATTTCTCTGGAAATATCATTATAGGCTCCAATACTATTTCTTTCAATTCGAATTTTCAGAAAAACGTAATTTACTGGGTTGTCGTCGTAAACTATTATCCTGTTTAATATTTGCTACTTTCGTATTATATGCAAAAAAAGTTTTATTATTTGAACGATTTTAGAAGGCCTTAAAACAAACATAAGTGGTTTAAAGATACTGTACAACATCTCTATTTAAAAACATTAAAAATAAAGCGATTATTCCAATAATTACCACGATATTTAACGTTTAACTTAAGAGTACAAAGTGACCAATGAGCGCTAGAGGCTCACTGGCTAAGATCGTCACCCGGTACTTTTTGATTGGAAGTGCCGTAAATTAGAGGCATTTCAAAGTATCGGGTTCGAATTTGACTACATGGGGAGCTTCAGCCACATCGCGTCACTCTCTCCGGTGCTCGGTGCGCATGTTAAGCCCTCGGCGTAGTCGCACGGCGACGGCCGCCGTCAGCGGGCCCTGAACCACAAGCCGAAGGTCGAAGTTCAGTGTGGGATACTAAGAAAACACTGTGAGGAATGTATTCTCCAGTAGTGCGGTAGCTATATATGTAGACGTATAGACGTTCACCGGTGTCGTGTCGGTACTTAGTGGAAAATAACTTTTAAAAGACTGTTTGAAACTGGTGAAATCTCACTAAGTTGTCTTATTGATACTTTAAGTATGGAACCTGTAAATACTGCATTATAAAGTTAAAACTGTGCATGTCTTTGTAACATAATTGAGAAAATCAAAATTTGAACGTGCGCATATTTTATACGAGTACGATAACGTGCTTATTTATTTAATAATGTACAGCTTTAATGAAAATTCAAATCTCAAGATCTGTCGTGTCTGATTAAGCCCACAACTCGTGCAGATAGCGCGTCGGCGGCGGCGACGAGCGTACGCCCCGCGATTGAGCTCAGACGGCTTATCGGCCGCGACGACGCGCCGGCCGCTTTACACGACGAAGCACGTCGTTACCCTCCGAGAAAAAGCAGGCAGCCGGCGCTTAACGTCCATGGCGAACGTTTAAATCGTTACATGTGCCATTCACCGGTACAAAGTCGGAAAAACTAAAACGTACAGAGGGGCGAGCAGTTGGAATAGCTGGAAAATAATGTATATTCTTCATTTCCACACTCGTTCTCTTTTTCACTCTATGGAGTCTCATTAGTTACGGACAATTAAGTCCGTCTGTGAAAAAAAAAAGTGTTACAAGTTTATCCTTGTTTATGTTAGAAGTATAATTGCATTTTTTTAATGAAAACGAAGGAATCAGAGGTACCGGGTAGTAAATGAAAGCACTGCGAGAATAGTTTATTTTAGTTCTATTCTTAGTCTCGTGACGTACGAAATTTTATTATGGGGTCATGCAGCCGATATAAACACATTTTTTGTGCTTCAGAAGCGGTTTATTTGTGCCATTTATACTTTGAGACGAAAAGCATATCCCTGAGAAAAATTTAAAGAAATTAATTTTTTAACTGTGCCATTACAATATCGATACGAAAACCTGGTACATATCAAAACAAATATAAAATAGTTCCAAGAAATGAGAGACATCCTTAATATTAGAACTAGACAAGAATGACGTTTTTGTTCGTAAAACCAGACTCGGCAAAGTTAATAATTCAAGGGACAATGGGTCCGTTTTTATAATAAAGTCCCAATTAAAATTCAAAATTTGTCATTTCACGAATTTAACTCTTTCGTTAAAAAAAAAAGTTGTTTGCTAAAGATTATTATGTCGTATCTGAACATATTAACAAAAAAACAACCCTGGGACTGAACTGCTCGGCGGTCAGGTTGTTTCTTATAATTTTCAGATGTACTAATTTGATTAACTAATGTACATAACTTAAAGTCGTCACGTGATGTCGTACGCCCTTTGTACTTGGGCCAAGATAACGATGTAAATCATATAATACGGTACATATTAGAAGGTACTCGACTACGACGTCGGCAGGCTGCTCAAGCTGGACGCGCTGTCAGTAATTCGATCATCGTCCACGTCAAACTTCCAGCTTCCCTCAGACAAGCTTTGAGAGCTGTTGCGACGTTCTCGGTTTTCGTTAGCCTCGCGAACTTTCTGTTTTTATCTTGTACTTTGTTTACTGTTTGACAGCTTTTTAATGTTACGCGACTCGCTTATAAACTCGAGAACTATATGAAAATGAATGCCTGTGAATATGTCGGGACAGATGAATAGATCCTTTTGAGATCTTTTGTACGATGTGAAAAAAGTTTTGTCTATAATTATTGTGGTGTTGGCTACTAGTCATATTTAATGTTAAACAATCTCTAGCGAAAAGGCGCAACGTCAGCCGATCAAAAGGATCATGTAAGTGTTTATATTTCGTTATGCGACCAAGAAGATTCATAATATTACGACACGGCGTACCTACTAGATAAAAAATATAGTTTAGTTAGAATCGAAACGGTATAATCCAATCCGGTACCTCGATTAGTTGAGGGCAACTTTTGCATAGCCATAAATATTTATAAACCGAGCGCAGGTGGTCGGGGGAAGGTCGGCACCCTTCCGCCTCACCCTCCGCCTCACCCTCCGCCCTTCGCGCCGCTCGATGGGTTTCGCCCTTAATGAATTTCTTATTCATCCCCGTGTTCCAGCGCCCGCACCGCCCACCGCCCGGGTTTAAAGATGTTTCATTTGTGCGAGAATGGTGATGTCGACCTCGCTGAATCTATTGAGTGCGGCAGCCCTCCTGTTCGGTATTAACACGTGCTCTCTATTAGGCGTAATACACGCACCGATACGGCAGGAACACGACCACGAGACTGCATCCCGGGCGTAGACAAGTTCAGAGACATATTTGCTACATCATGAAATGGGTAACGCAGACTTCATATTGTATGTACGTTGTGAAAAAAAATTATTTAGAAAAATATGTAAGTCGAGGAG
This sequence comes from Eumeta japonica, assembly GCA_005406025.1. NCBI lineage: Eukaryota > Metazoa > Arthropoda > Insecta > Lepidoptera > Psychidae > Eumeta > Eumeta japonica. The sequence goes on from BGZK01000918.1 coordinate 24,578, forward strand.
AGAACTTGTCGACTTATGTATAGTAATAGCAATATTGTAGTTATTCTGGATCCCTTAACACTTCTCTCATATACTTATAGAAGGGCAGAAAGTTATTTTTAAGTTTTGAAACTTGCGTCTTTAATTTTATATTTGACTCAAATACATTTCTTTCGTTTTCGGCTTTACTTTCGAAAGCGAAAACTAAAGCCCTAACTAAATTAACAGACGCCGATGTGATTCCAAATTTATGGATAAAAATAATTCCCTTGCCCTAACTTCAGAAGTATCCTATGTATACAAAGAAATAGTTTGTAAAAGATGTACATCGACTAGAGATTGTCGTGTGCGGGTCACTTTTGATATTTATTTTTTTGCATATATTTTGCATAAAATAAAAGCGATAGTTTAGTCAAATTCAAAATACTTTTAATTTATGGGATATTAAAGAACATTTGAAATACGTTTTTTATTTTGTTCGTTTATACTTTGCCATTCGCGCGGAAAGTAGGTTTACTTCAAGAAGATTGAATAAGAAACTTAAGAGAAGTTCTTTTTCAATTTTATCATATACAACCACAATACATACCAACGATTACTGAATGAAATAACTTGTTAAGAAGGCCGCTAAAGAACTCAATTTACTTCCGCTATGTATGATTGCACTGATCAATATGGAATCAGGTTGTTTTACGTAGAAAAAGGTCACTCACCTTAAACATATTTTATCTAAGAAATCGTACATTCCAAATGATTCGAAATTTACATATGCGCGCGCGCATGCGAGCCCTTCGCAACATTACGCAATGGGCCCGCGTCGGCGCAACCGATGACGAGTTTATGATGATGTGGATTTGTAACACGACGACTGTTAACGATCCACTCCGGTTGGGTGCGAATTTTATGTGTTCTGCCAACTGCCATCAGCATTGGACATGCGATAGGACTTCAAATCGTATTTACTTTAAATATATAGGCGGTTTTAGAAAATAGTATATTTAATTCCGTGATGAAATTCCCTTCTTCAAATTTTTCTCTTTTAGATTGCTAGTAAAATAGTTTTACATTTCATATCGTCTTAAGGTATTAAAGAAATACTATTATGTATAAATATTATTACACGTTTTGTATTTAAACGAAAGTCATTATTAATAATTATTTTATACTTACTGTCGCCCGCGATTCCGTCCACGAGGACTTCGAATGATTTTTTTTATTTTGTATATCGATCCTTCACGCTATCAGCCATGATCCCAATCTTGTTCCTGCTTTTAATTCCAGTCATATCCTCGATTTTTATTTCGATTCTGCTCTCGATTTAGATTTCGTTTCTGGTCAAAAAATACATAATATTTAAAAGATAGCCGCGAAATCGGATAAAAATTGTTCTATATGTTACTTCGAGCGAAAAACTATTACTTTTAAAATTTCATCAAATTCTGTCTAGTAGTTTTTGCTGAATCCGCAAAAAAATAACAGACTGACTCGGTAGACAAAAATTCTAAAAACTATTATAATATATTCTGTCAACCTATCTAATATCCCCAGTTTATTTTTTCTCGAATATTTTTAATGTACAATTTTTTTCTCTCTACTGTATGTATAGATTGTGTGAGTCGTAATGGTGTTTTGTCTCTAATATAAGATTTCTTCAAAACATATGGCAAGAGCTCATTTATCGATAAGACAAGAGAGGCAAATATTGAAAATCGTAGTAAAAAAACGTTTGTCACGTTATAAATGCGTTAATAAAAAAGGACCACTACGGTCTCATTAGCGGTTTTGTAAATTCTCCTATTTTCTTCTATGAGGTTAAATCTACTCACGATAAAGTCATTTTCACAGTTCGTTATTATCACACGTCTTTTTTGGACTAGAGAGAGGAATCCGAAAAGAAAGAAGCTAAGAAAATCCCTCATAGAAACCGAAACACTTCATATTTCCGCTACGACAGCTTCTTTTTTATATACCGTAGCCGAAGGGCGTCATGCGTTAATAGATTTGCTGAAGCGTCGATGTCGCTTTATGAGTCCACGAGAATGATCGTGGAAGATAAACGGACCCTGACTTTAGCCGAGATTTATATAACACTGTACGAGTCAACAAAAATAGCGGACGCGCGGCCGCCCGCCCCGACCCTGACCACAACAAACAAAAACGGTGCTCCCGGTTTTTTATTATATACATATATAGCGCGCTTTTTTGTGACCCCCCCTCCTCTCTTTCTCACTCTCGCTCTGTCTCTCTCTCACACACTCGCACACTCTGCCGTTTGTTTTAATTTAATGTCACTCGATTCGAAACGAAAGATATTAGTGTAGTTGCACATCGTTCCGGGTCGCCCGTTCATTTTGAATTATTTTTTGTTATATCGATATATTTAAATGTTGTTAAAATGTGTAATATTCCGTTACCTGTAAATGTGTGCGAGTGCCATGAAAAGCGCCATGGATATAATACTCCGGCATACTCTCTTAGGAGTTGTCGCCACCACCGCGTTTCCACGTGAAAGCGGGGTCAACGAGCAGTCCACGCTGAATTCGCCTTTCGTAATAAATTCATTCTGATCTCGATCGCCGTTCTCGAAAATCACTTTACTGATAAGCTTCACGCTGCTTCTGTTTAAGCGTTGTACGTGCTGTCTCCACAGAGAAATTTGAAAAAATATTTGTCTTCGTATAGGCCCATACAAAAATCACGAGTGTCTCGCTACAGCAGAGGTCGGCTGAGGCGTTAAGAATTTATAAACTAAAATGTGCACGCCCCCTGATATTTATTTCCGATCATTTTTCCTTCTTTTATTTTGTTACGATTTTTGGACTTATTTTTTGTTACCCAATCGTCGCAAGTTTCACTACATTAAATAGTCAAGCCGCTTCCGATACGAAACAAATCAAGTTACACTTTAATCAATAAAAAAATGGGTCATCTCACCTCTCCGCGGGCACTGCAAAGAGCGGCCGGAACGCTGTAGACCGAAACCTCCGGAGTATCGATTTACAATAGTCTACCGATGCTAAGGCTGGGCCAGTAGGTTGTTATTCCTAAGGTCAATTTTTAAAAGGACCCAGAACAACGGACATGTTACACATCTTGCTATGGGTGGATTATCATAGAATTATCTAAATGCTAAGTCCGAAAACACGACGTTGTATATGAACTATATGTCGTTAGCGACCGTACGGGTATAATATACTTTTACGTGTGCGAATATAATTAGCTATGGATAATAATCTAATAGTAATATAGTCAAAGCTCGGAGCCATTTCATCGCGTCTGACTTGTCGTGCTTGTCGTTCCGCAGGTCTCAGCGGGTCAAAGGCGGACTTGCAGCACCGGCGAGAAGTGTTCGGCTCGAACCTGATCCCGCCGAAGCCGCCCAAGACGTTCCTGACGCTGGTGTGGGAGGCGCTGCAGGACGTCACGCTCATCATCCTGGAGGTGGCCGCCGTCGTGTCGCTCGGCCTCAGCTTCTACAAACCGCCCGAGGACAAGGAAGACGTCGGTCTGTTCTGTTGCGCTTTGATACATTGAGTTTTACGCCCTACCGAAGGCTCAGGCCGGACCTAACGATCGAACAGAAGCTGTCCGTTGACGCGTCTCTCTAAATTTTAGTCATTTCGGCGTCCCTCCTTCCGTTCAACTTCAAATATCTATTTTCAGCGAGTAGTCACAAATAAATTATAAATGAAAATGTGACTTTTACCGCAGTCATTTTGCACTTCACTGCCTACCCTTCGTTATTATAATCAGATTGAACACTCGCTGAAGTTTGTGTTTTCGATTTTGAAGAGCCCTACTCCCCCGCTTGGCGCGATTACTGTCCTAAATCATATCCTAGGAATGTCAATCGAAATCGATTGATGTCGATATACTAGATATTCAATAACATATAGTCAATCCGTGAAAAATATGAAATCTCATATTCGAAACAAAATGGAAAGTTATTAATTTGGAAATGATATGAAATTTTTAATGAAAGTGTCATGTTAAGGGAAAAAACGAAGAAAACTATCGATACTCTACATTTTGTATCATATATATTTACTTTTATTGAAAAACCAATTATCATAATGTCGATTTGGTGTTATAATCCATTTTCGGCTTTCTAGCCTATTAAATCTAAAGTTATATACAAAATTATTAAATTCGAATTGATTAAAATAAAATATTTATGACAGTGATTACAAAAGAAATGTTGGGATGCATTTTAAATTTCTACGTATTAATAATTAATTTTGACTCAAAAATCATATTTATTTAGACAGTGAAAAAAATATCATACATTTATCTTGAGATCGTAATTCAATCTAGCATATCAAACTTTTCAAAATACATATAACCAGCTCTACCGATTCGGTCTGTGGTATTTAAAAACTGAGAAATAGACGCAAGGTCGCGTATTTCACGATATCCCGTGTATACAGCGAATCGCTGAAAAAGCGCTCACAGGAGTCATAACACTCGATGGCTCTCTCTGGATCTGTGGCGAGCAGGAACAAGGTGTTCGAGATGTATATCATTATTATGCTTATTAATTCATCTGGATTTTTTTTCTCTTTCCAAATCATCTATTTCGGAATAGTCGATGACGGTAAGAGACACAACCTAGCTGATATGTCGTTCTGTACCCAAGACTTGTAAAAATAAGGAAAAAAAATTCGTACTCTCAAATACATAGCTAAGACAACGGCTTTGCACGCAAATTCTATTTTTTTTTTCGTTACTAAATGATTCTTGGGTACAAGTACAGTAGTGGATGCGCACAGACTGATCCTTGTGTGATATTTATTACATGTGTTACCGCGAACTGTACCGTTTTGCTTGCCGTCTGTCCGTAGTTACTTATCTGTGTGTGTCTCTGTGAATGCAATCGTGCTCATGACCTCATACTCAAAAAGGAGAGGTTAAGAGGACACTGCATGCAGTGACATGAATGCATATCATATATTTCCTTGTCTTCATCCATCTATTAATACTGTAGTATATGTGAAATAAACAATTTCCTAAAAATAAACGCAACGATATAAAAAGTGTAATATTTTGTGGTGTCCTTAAAATACTATACTATAAAAATTGTTTAACGTCATAACTTAAATGACTTGTTTCCACGATTTAGGTATTGATTAAATTTGTTTTATATAAATATTATCTAAATGTTTGTTTTATATTTCTTTGAAAATTGAGTAGTTATTTGTGTATCACCCTGTAATTATTATTTTCTTATGTTATCAATTATTATTATCTTAATACTCTATAAAGTAAATATGTACCTTATAATTGTAATACTCTCATGTATATAATACATAATATGTTATATAACTATAGAAAAATAATAGAATAAAATAGGAGTAAATGAATTTATGAAAAGGAATGACAAAATATCAAATTGAAATGAAGTTCCTTGACGCGGCGTGCGGAGGGAGTCGACGGTAGAAATAGAATTTAATGAAATAACGTTACGCTCCCTCTATGCAACTTTCTCTTTTTTCAAAATATCAAATTTAACTCAGATTTTATTCCTTGCATTGCTTTATATAATTAATTTTTTTTTATAAAGTATTAAATAAAACACTTTGATCTTTTTCTTACTTCGTTTTATATAATTTATAATTCACTATGGTTTTTCTAAAAATATTAAATTAATACTTTGATTTTTTTGGGTTCTCGAGAGTATTCAATTTTTAATATTCAATAAATTCAATATTTGTATATATATAAAAGTATATTATCGTTTTTAAAAATTACATAATTGTGCATATTGACGACCTTACACAGTCTTTTATAAAGAAAACAGATGGCGTTGTTTAATGATTTCGGGAAATTTGTACTAGCTGACTGAAGCTAGTACAAATTTCTCGACTTTAAAATATTTTCTGGAGTCAATGTCGGCACAGGATGGCCCGGGCGAAGATCATCTTCGCAGGTCAAGTACTTTAAACCGCGAATTTTTCAGCCATCCTTCATACGCTAACCGCAAACGATCTAGCTTATATCATCGGGACGCATCAGCCATGACAGCGCAAGCGCACGGCGCCAACGCTTCTGTCATAATTTTCACGTCCCATCTATATGCACCCGAACGTCTTAAGTTAGCATAATCGAACCCCAGGTATATGTTGTGTGAACCCAAACAAAAGTCTTTTCGTTTGTCTTTCTCTCTCGTCACTGATCAATCGTATCGTCGCATCGTCTTTGATATTGTAAAAGCTAATCATTGTATTTAACTTAACGCCCGTTTGCCGGTAAACAAATGGCCTAAACTTCTTCGCACGTGAATATTTCGTACTTTAAACATTTTCATTCTGATATAAATTCTTGCCTAGTCTTCCGTACTTTCAAGATTTTATATTAAAAGATTAGATGCGTACAAAACAAGGCAGACATACTTAAAAGTGAAAGCGCGTTGCGTAGTGTTGCCACAGTTGTAACTTTTTTAATATCAAAAATACAATGCTAAAGGATTACTATTAATCATGAAACTAGCAACCACCTAGGGGTGCTTTTTGAATTGAATTCTATAGTTGTGTAGTTTTTTCTCATTTAATAATATACAATATTTTCGCACTGTAGTAAGTATGAAACTTTTGTATATAATATTTAGAAAATATCGTTTTCAAATTATAAAGATTTGTAAGCACACCCCTTTTCCGTCTTCTATCGCACACATTCGCTCTATAAATTTGTTTTATCAATCTACTTTCACTATAGTTCCGTACCTCTAAAGGAAAAATGAACCCTTATAGGATCACTTCGTTGTCCGTCTGTCCGTCCATTTGTCGAGACTCCTTTTTTGTCAGGAACGCGTGGAGGTATCAAGTTGAAATTAACATCAACGACCAATGTCAGCGGTTTCTTGAAGCTATAAAAAAAATCAAGCTTTTAAGTCGCGGTAATTAAAAAAAATTACGACCAAAATGCGGTCATTTATGCCTTTTATTTTGTCATTCGCAAGTAAACCAAACTTATTCTCGTCGATTTTGAATCGTAAAATTTGGCAAGAATAAGTGTCTCATGGTACAAGAAAACAAAAAAACATGAATAACATTAATTTATAGGTATATCATATGAAATAATATTTTTTTTTATGATTACAAACTTCATTTGCACTTGGAGTGTGGACCGTGAACTAGATCAATGTATGGAAGAACATTTTTTAACTTCGCGCGATGAACACTAAAGATTTTCAAAAACTCTGATAAAAAAAAAACCAAATTTTTTTTTGAAAAGCTTCGGAATTGTTATCACCAATATAATATCTCGCCAATATAGGTATCAAAAACAGATAAAAATCATTGAGACTCTCGATGAATTAAATATCAATATGCATAATTAATTTTGTACGGAGTTCTCGGTCAGGGTGCTAGTTCTAATCGCACTTGTGCGGATTTTTCTTTTGTCAGGCGCACACTCCCACAATCTTATTCCACATCGATTGTCAACTTGTCACTGTCACTAGCGCGGTGACGTCGTCCGACGCTCAGGGACTTAAATACCATCCGAGACGTCGACCCAGTGATTTTATTTGACTAAGTTAAACAACAATTGGTCATTTTGCTATGTTAAGTGTTGTACCGATTATCATTTAATTTGAAAGCAATGCACTGCCTATTCGACAACCGCCGGTTTTCATCAATTTAAATGAGAAAATTGTATTGGACGTCTGATTCCAATTCTTTCATTGTAAACGAAAACTTGGGTCTTTTTACAATGGATGCGAATCCTGAAAAATAGGCTTTTGTTTGTGATTCTACCCACGGTCGACGGCACAAAACTTTAATCTGTTTTAGTCCTAGTTTGACCATTCTAGTATTTTAAAAAACTGTGGATTGCAACAGGAATACTGGTCCCTTCCAAGTGATTATTGGCACCTATCCCTTAGTGATCCAAATTAGTTTTTGATGTATCGTGTTCAAAAAGGAAAAAAAAATAATAGATTATGCTACTTGATAAATTTATATGTCTCAGTTTTTGCCTGCCTTTTTGTATGGGTGTAACATAAAAATGAATGCGTGTTCAAAATTTTGTATTGAAACTCGTTTAAATTGACGGACTACGTGGATATTCTCTTTCTTTTTGTTTGTTACATTTTCTTTTCTGATTAGGTCATGCATATTCTTAAAGAAATTATTAAATTATCATGAATGTATTTTTATGTGATTAGCTGAAATTCAGACCATAAATAAAAATTTACATTTTCTATTATTCTATGTGTACCTATTACTTCCTATGAAACGCTTTCTCCCCGCAGTGAGATGAGTAGCCGTCGACTTGCACGTTGCCCTTTATCCTTTCACTGTATCACGCCGACCGCGAATTCCCCGATGATCTATGATCCGCATGCGCTTCCAGGACACATGGACGAGGAAGAGGGCCACTACCAGTGGATCGAGGGCCTCGCGATCTTGATATCGGTGATAGTGGTCGTCATAGTGACGGCGTTCAACGACTACACCAAAGAGCGACAGTTCAGGTGACCGCATATAATATATACATTGTAAGTTATGTTAACACGTTCTGTGATAAGTGACCCCGAGCACTATTATACATGGAGTTTCTCAAAACTTTACCCCATCAATTTTATAGAGAAAATTTCTGTTTTCAAGTCCAATCGAATGTTTATTAGTTCATAGATATATCTACATATATGTATAAAGTGTAATGCGATTAACAAAGGGAATTCGCTAGTAATCAAATTGTTTGTGATAGGCGACCATTTTTAAATTTTCCACACAAATTATCGTATTTCGGACCATATTGAGTTTTAATGCTTGAATATCGATGTGTTATGAGTGAGCTCAGGGACGTGCGGATGCATCTTCTCAAAATTCATTACTTCGATCGCTTTTTTTTGTTTGATTAATTCTCACTGCCCAAGATTATTATTTTGTTAGCTGTTATTATTTTGTTGTAGTTACTTAATGACACTGTAACCCCATATTGAAGAGTATGTGTAATTTATAATGGAGTGCTCTTAGGACATGGTTGATAGCTAGCTGCATTTGAAAAGATTAAATTGTTAGTTATAAAACTAGAAAATTAATGAGGCACCAGCTCATCAGCTACTAGACATATTCTAAGTGAACATTGTTTCAAATTTTTATACGAGCCATTGATTATAAAAATTGAAACTATATAAAAATCTATGGTTATCACACTCGTCGCACGGTCCACAGAGGGCTCCAGTCTCGGATAGAAGGCGAGCACAAGTTCGCGGTGATCCGCGGCGGCGAAGTCAAGCAGATACCCATCAGTGAGATTGTCGTGGGGGACATTTGTCAGATAAAATACGGCGATCTGCTGCCGGCCGACGGCATCCTTCTCCAGAGCAATGACCTCAAGGTATTTGCTGTGCCCTGCTCCGGCCAGCTTTGTTGTATCATAAAAGCTTACATACAGTCCAACATACGAAATTCTGCCATTGTGAAGTTTGTCACGAAAGCGTCGCATCAGCTTAAAAAATGAAGGACGGGGAGCTTCGAACCTGCTCATTATATCATTCTCAGGCCATTCAGAACGGCAGAGTTTCATGCGTTGTACGTTATATAACGCTTACAGTTCGGTAAAGGTCATAATCTGTACTTGTCGCTCTAATGTAAATGAATCAATATTCACATTATTAATATGTTCTTCTTTAATTAGACCTCACTGTGGTCATACGATTCGAAAGCATATCTGCCCAATCGCGGTAACATAAACATCCTTTCGATTGTTGTACGTACGTTAAGTGTCTATGTTAAGGCGTGACCTGTTTTTGTCAATAAAGCGTATTCGATGCACGAGAGACTGTTTCAGTTTGGATGATTTCATCATCTGTGACAAATTATTGTCTGTTTTATTGTAATAAAGAAATAATATTTATTTTATACTTCCAGAATTAATTTTTGTGTGCCTTATAGTCACAAATTTACGATATTTCTAAAAAAAAAATAGGGCGACGACGTTAATTGTTAACAAATATTGTTTGGACAGTTTCTGTTTTAAATTTGGCAATTACTATTCAAGCTAATTAAGGATGATTTCGGTAGGTATAACCAAAGAAAACACCGGATAAGTGAGAATAGAACTAGTAGCTATTTCACCCATTAACAGTTTCGACGATTTTTCGTAAACTAGCCCGTTTGTTGATTAGTGTTTTTAGGGTTCCGTCCCTCATAACAGAAAGAAGAACATTGTTATGGGATCATTGATGTCGGTCTGTCTGTCCGCATGTTAAAGCCATTTTTCTCTGAAACGGCTTGTACCAAATTAAAATTAATGTAATATTAATATCGATAATCACAACCTGCCGAAAAAAAAAAACCTTTTTTTACCCGATAGAAAATATGCCCTTTAACAGCGAACATTTTCATATTAAAAAATCTCTTTTCCTGACTATTAATTAGAACCTATAAAATGGGTTCTATCGACCTACAGTGTTGAAATTTGCTACAAAATGAGGTGTTTTGCCACAACTAAAGGAATATTAATTTTTTGTCTCGTATAGGATTACGAGACATGCTTGTATTGTGTACAGTACAACACACGAAACTGCCACTTTGAACTTCTTGCGAGTGATACAATGCGCAGGTATAACGCTCGCCGACCCTTCTCCACCGCATTCCTATCTTACGCTATTGCGACGTTTTCGTGACTAACTTCACCGCGGCAGAGTTTCGTGCGTTGTATTATTGGGTGTGTATTGAACGCAAGCGTTCAAAAATATAAATATGTTCCCTTTCCTTTTAACAATACATGATACCCTCGGTACATGAGTCTAACTAGTACGTTTAGTTTTCTTATTGTCCTTATGCTATATCGAGATGGTGTTATATTCACTTGAGTAATTAAGTTGATCATCACATTTATTTTAATTCAGTAAAGTAGCAACTTCTAATTACGAACTTCTAATTATATTTTCTTTAATATGTACAAGTGTTGACTTTACTTGTCCTATTAATAATAAAATTAAACCATAAAGCTATTTAGTTATTTCTGGCTAGTTTCCATAATATAATCTTATCAGGAAAGGAAACATTAAAATACTGCATTGTTATCAGCACGCTTTAAATACTTATTAGATAAAACCCAAACCGGTAAATTATTTACGTCAGTGGAGCACTGTTTGGAAGGGATTTGCTTCGATAACATGCCGCCTTGAGCGACATTGACGTCGTATCTGCCATTCCGTTAGATTGGGCTCATAATGTAGTGTTGCCCTCAATGATAACAACTGCTCTTGCTAATCAAGGTCCTTGGAGACTTAAAACCATTTTTTCTTTAGTCCCTATTTTAGGTGTCCATATAAAGTTCCGATTTATTCGTTTATATAAAACGATTCTCTAAAGCCATACTTTGCAGTGGTCATTTTAGTCATTGAAATCATTGAAACTCGCATTATTAGTCAAATTATTAATTACACGCGAAATCGGTACACCATTATTGAATTCTTTTCTACATCAACATTACGTTCATTCCAAATGCTGATTCACCTTGAGAAGAATGGGCAAGAAACTCGAGGGCTGCTTTTTTTACTCTTCAATACATAGTATTGAGTAATTAATAACTTAGTACAACACTTAGAAACAACACGAAGCAACCTAATAGCCGAACAGTTCAATCCCATGGTTTTTTTTATTAAGTTATTCATACACTGTATAATAGTCCTCGCCGTATAACTTCTGTTTAACAAAAAGTTTAAATTCATAAAATGGTAATGAATTTAATTGGACATTTAAATTGCAGCTGGGATCTTATTATAAAAGCGCATCCATTTTTCCTTTTAAAGAATTTTCTTACTAAACTGAGTCGGGATTTAAGAGCAGCTAAATTGTTCTTATGTTTAGTGTTAATGTTTTGAATGTCGCTTATTTTTTAGAACATTTCTCTATTTTTCTCAAAATATATCAGGTTTTCATATATACACTGTGATGTTATAGTTAAAATATTAATTTCTTTAAGAAATCCCCTGAGAGATTTTTAGGTCTCAAATTATAAATAGCACAATCAGTTTGCTTCCGCAACACAAAAATTATGTTAATATCAGCTACCTATATGACCCCATAATAGAATTCCACAGATCATGAGACTATGAAAGCATCTGAAATAAACTAGTTTCGTGGTGCTTTCAACAGTAAGTCGCCGAACTCTTTTCACTGCTATATGCTGCAGAACTAAGCTTTTTCGCCAATCTCGTAATATGAGGATTTCAGGATAGCTTAACATCTAAAATGAGACCAAGAAATAAGGTCTTATTTACAATATCTACAGTATCTCGTTCTTGATTATTATATTTGTGTCGATCAGTTTAGAATTAGTGTTAAGAAAAATTTAACAAGTTTTTTTCCTTTCATTGAGAAGAAGATGATTATACTCGACCACTCAACTGTCTCAGAGATGGTGACGGTCACTTCGTTAAAAGCTGGTTGTTGCCTATTATTTTTAATATGTAAAGGATTATCATCAGCAAACATTACAATCCTATGCCCATCCCTAATAAGATGGAGTAGATCATTAATATAAACGAGGAATAGAAATGTTCCAAAGACTGAACCCTTTCTGAACCTTTCCATACTTTCAATTGTCAAGGAATAAACAAGTATATCGCTTCCAGATCGACGAGTCGTCGCTCACCGGCGAATCGGACCACGTCAAAAAGGGAGAATCCTTTGATCCCATGGTGCTATCCGGTACACACGTTATGGAAGGTCAGTAAGCAGTTCGATGAGATAAAATATACCTTCAAACGAGCGTTCGCAAAGGTAAATTACATTCCACGACGAGTTTTTTCTCAGCACTAATAGGCTCAACTGTACCTTATTCTCATCCATGACACGAGGATGTTATTTCCTACTAATGTAGAATATTAGTATATTCCGTTCGTTCGAGTTTTCTGTTATGACAAAGTAGATGTAGGCAAACCTTGTCTGAATATTTACAGGTTCCGGCAAGATGTTGGTGACGGCGGTGGGCGTCAACTCTCAGGCCGGCATTATCTTCACGCTACTCGGCGCCGCCGTCGACAAGCAGGAGAAGGAGATAGAGCAGATGAAGAAAGGTCAGACATCACGATCATCCGTATTCAGAAATCCCCCATACCGATTGTAGATATTAGGACATCTTGAGATGATTACCTTTGAGATTCGTATGCGGAAGGTTGTCATATTTGCTTGATAGAATATTTCTTATTTGGCCAAATATCGTAAAGAAAAGACCTATACCTTCCCCGTACGAATACCGAGAGTAATATTAGTTAGAAGTGTTGTCCAAAGTTACTTAGCTCATTTAGCTTTTTTGAATTCAAGTATGTTAAAAGCGCATTTTTTTTGAATTCAGGAAGCTTATGTAAGTTACGCTTGTTCTGTAGGTGAGAGTCCAAAAAATATTACATAAATCAGAAATTAGAAATAACATCATATTAGAAAATGACTTTAGGAACGAAATTTTGCTTTAAATAGTTTATTATACAAATAGTTTTATGTAAAGAAATGCTTCTAGAAGCTTCTAGACTGTTATCGGCATCCTGCTTATGAGCTACGTGCGCTAAATGAGCATAGTTACTTTGAAATGCCCCGGTGCTTCCTGCATCTTAGTGGTCTTGTCCCTTCTCACAAATCCATTGGTTGAGTAAATCGAAGAAAAAAAAACAAACCATGACAGCACTGCATCAAACGATCCGTGTAAAGTATTAAAAAAATTATTGTTCAAACAGTTATATTGGTTTTTTATTTTGTAAATTATGTTTTAATTGAGAGAATGAAGTTTAAAAAATTGTTTCTTTTTTCGCTAATGCTCAAATAGTCGTTTTTTTCCTTCTAAAAATTGTGTTCCGTAACATAATTCATAACAGCGGGGCCACTGATAGAAATTGCTTTTATATCTGTCAGTTTGTCACAGGACTATATGAAGAAATTGCCAAAGGTTTATGTAATGAATCGAAAGTTATGTAATTCATGACGATGCAAAAACTTTTTGACGAGAAATTAAAATTTTGACGTGATGGCGTATGTATATTATCAAATAAGGTGTAAATTAAAAGGGGAATGGATATCAAGAAATATTTACGGATATGCTCCAAATTGAATCTCGCTTGTAGATCTTCGAAAATTGTTTCCTGTTTCAGGAATCTTGAAAAAAGTAATTTATATCGATAATAAAGTCTAAATTTGACAGAAATATAATTTCACAGAGTAAAATGAATAATATCCATTATTCAGTTCAGTTTTATCGTAAAATGTATTAAGTATATTTAAGGCAACTGTCTTCTAACGATTATCTAAACGAGTTCTTCAATTTTGGGAAACTTTTTTGGCTATTTTTTATGTAAGAAAATAGAAACAATTTTATGAGATACAATTATATTCTAAAACTTTATTTTATTGAGAAATTTCATTCTGTTCAATACTATATATGAATACTCTTAAAAAAATTTATCCCTTTTGTACATGTGATTCAAACATTATACATACGGTCTGTGTGATTATGATTATAAAATTATCTCTTATCGACCCCGTTTCGACATCTGTATATTCAATTTTGGTATCAAATGTATTATTATTTAATTAAAAAAAAATACACTTAAAATTGCTGCATATTGTATAGATATGTATATGTCACTTGCAGTTTAATTGAAATTTGAAACCGTTTGTTACATGAGGACAGAATTCGGTTTTTACTCGCTTTTTAATCGCACAGGCCGTATACGACCTAACCCTTAGTAAGAACTTAGTGCGTACCCTACATCTAGTGTGCCCGTACGATTGACATCCGTTTTTTTTTTTCCACCTCCCCTCGCCCCGCCCGCTGCACGTCACCTCCGCACATCGCCGACGAAAAACGATTATAACATAAAAACAAAAATATCTGAAAAACTGCATCGTGTTATTGTCGTGTCGATTGCATGACGATCCCATACGAGTCCGTTGTCATAAATGTCCTGTACGCTTGTACGAAAATCGTCGGCGGCGGCGCGTCCGCGGCGAGCAGAGGCGAAAAAGCAGCGCAAGGGTCAGCGGAAGAGCCTCACAGGTAAGGCGGGCCGCCCGCGGCCGGGCGTAGCTTCTACTCCTCCGACTGCATTGTACTGGCGGACACCTTGTGCCGTTTCGTGCCGTCGTAGTCTGTAAACCTTCGTTATTGGGAATCGCCCTCTGCGGTTTTGATTATATTTTATTTAACATCGTTTATACATCGGGATAACATATAGGCTATATGTTATAAAGACACTAACGTTTGCTCGTGATATTACTTACGTCACCCTAGAACGAATTCTGTATTTATGCCGATTGATTATTGCTAACAACAATGTTCAAGAGAGATTTAAGGCCTATATCGGTTCGGCATGGGAATAGTGAATAGGCTCGGGATCAGGATAAAGAGCGTGAGATCCTTTCATATCAAAAATATTTGTGGCATTACATGTATTTTCGGTGTAAGAATATAGGTTTTTCTGATATGGAACCGAGAACTGGACTATAGTCGATGGTCATCGATCGATGTAAAAGATAAAAGAATTCGTTGTACATCCACAGGGGCGGATTCGCGGGCGAACTGTTTACATTTAAATGAAACGGAATCTAGAGTCGGAATAATATTGGAATCAAAAGCGGAGCCAGGCCTGAATCCGAAAAATAATATGTCGGGATCACGGTTCACGAAGTGGTCGGTCGGTAGAAATGATAAAAGATTTGATGCCGCGGGCGAAGCTATGAACAAGAGCTACTATGTTATAAATTAATTGTCAAACCCAAGTACTATCTACCCAATCTACTAATATTAATATGCAAATAAGGAAGTATTAGCTACATCTGGCCCTAGAATGCGAAAACCGGAAGCACGTCAAGAAGAGATTTCTTTCATTAACCCACATTTTAATGAGATGGGGGGCGCGTGTGCGTGGAGATAGGAAGTGACTCATTTGACTTGTTTCCGGTCCGGATTCGCGAGTAGATGCATCTTTGCATTTTGTTTATGCCTTTCGAATGGACTTAATCTTTTTAGTTGGTAGTCAAAGTACAGTAGATAAACCTAGTCTGAATTGTAGACCTACTTAAACTGACGTGGTTTTATTTGATGAACTAATTATTTCCTTTAATTAATTTTAACATGTGTACACTTATTAACAAGTAATACCGTAGAAAATGACATATTAGTGCCTTTTTTAAAAAGAAACTAGAGTTTCTATGCACAAAGTAAATACTAGTTGAAGTAAATACTAGGATATTTCCCGTAGTTACAATAAAATACTAAATGGGAAGGTTATACTGTAAATTATTTTAGAATTTAGGTAGAGTTTCTTCTTTTAGTTATTTTAATAAATATCTATAGTATACTGAAATATATAATGTGGGTTATTTAAAACAAATAGTTGCTACAACAGTTAGAACATTCGTTTGTACAAGAATACTAATATTGTGATCATATTGAAAGTTGTAACGGTATTTTTATTAAACGCTTACCTGCAACATGCGTCAACATGCAGCATGCGACCTATAGCTGACCCTCAAATTTGTTCTTCCACTACGAATTCTCATCCAAAAAAATTGAATATTTATTCGAGAGGATTGACAGATATAGAACATATAAGCAAGTGTTAATTGTTCATTTATCCTAGTCCGCTATTTTAATTGTTATTTCTAATTGTTATAACAATAATTATATTGTTATTTCTACATATGTTTCATGCCAACTGGGGGCATTCTCAGGAAAATGCAGACAGTCACTTCCACCAGGGTGTAAGAAGTGTTAAAACAACCGACAGATGCACTCCCAACTACCTAGTGTGACATGCAATCATGCATGAAAAAAAATCAGACAGATTTCATTTTGCTAAACATTTGATGGAAACCGGTCATAAACTCAATAAGAATCACAAGTTCGATGTTTTACATGTGTGTGAGAAGGGTTACGTTTAAAT
Organism: Eumeta japonica; assembly: GCA_005406025.1. Classification (NCBI taxonomy): domain Eukaryota; kingdom Metazoa; phylum Arthropoda; class Insecta; order Lepidoptera; family Psychidae; genus Eumeta; species Eumeta japonica. The sequence goes on from BGZK01000918.1 coordinate 41,451, forward strand.
GTTTTGGAACCCTTTTGAAATTTTAATACATACAACATAATAATAATTGCTCAATGATCAAATAATATTTACAAATCGACTGGATAATTGCCTGTAACTATTTAGGTAATGGTGGGTGTTGATTAGTCTGTCACATGTCTATTGGTGATGTCTGTTTTGCGGATTGTGAGGCTTCTGTCACCCTTTAAGGTATTGCCTAATGCATGACTGCTTGTCACATGAGGTGGTTGGATTGTTTTAACACTCCTGACGCTCAGCAGAGCGTCAGGAGTGTGACTGTCTGCATTTCCCTGTGGATATGTACCTTGTTCGCATGAAATGTACTTAGAAATATCAGTGTAACTCTTTAGCGGACTAAGATAAATGAACTACTAACACTTGCTTGGGTGTTCGATATCTGTCAAGCCTCTCGAATCAATATTCAATTTGTTGGATGGGGATTCGTAGTGGAAGAACCGATTCGAGAGTTAGCGGTGGGTTGCATGCTGCTTGTTGACGTAAATTGCAAGCAAGCGCCTAATTTTCGATTTCCGCGAATCAACACCTCACATAATAGAGTATTTTTATTAATTGCCAAATTGACAGAATCTTGGGCTCTCACAGAATTACTGTTAATGAATTTTTAACGCCAAGGCGAGAATTTACAATTTTTTAAATATTCAAATATATTTGAATAAAGTTTGTAAAATCCAAATTTCAATTGCAAGGAGAATATATTCGTCTCAAAGGTACCTATTCATAATAATAGTTACTTTAATTTCATTGAAAGAAATATTTCATCATGATAAATTATAATGATAAATAAAATATATTGATTATGATAAAATAAATAACTTATAATGTCACTACGATAAATAATTTACACCAAATAATAACAACTCAGTCTTTCAATAACAATGCGGCGTTTAACTGCACGAAGAAATATTAGTGATGTCCATTTCACTGTGATTATTGTTTTGTTTGGTCGCTTAAAGTATGCGGCACAATTCTCTTTCATTCTTGTCATCGCCTTCTCCAGCAGATCAAAGTGTTCCGCATTATAATTTCGGAGCATTTCTCCGGCTCCTACCTAACACGGACACCTGAATAGCACTTTTCACGCATCTTATTTATATCAAAAACTCGATAGTGCTACTTGTTTGCATCGCACACGCATGCGTGTACTGATATGTTTTAATTAGTATATATCATATGTTTTGTGAGACTGTGAGTGTTTTTATTTCTGTACATTCATACCTGTGTTCTTCCATAAAACATTTAAATACTAATTTCAACTCTATAAATTATATGTACTGTATTATGGGTTTCATATATTATACTGGGTATTGGACATTACAGCAGATGTTAAACTGTCAAGTATATGTAGAATGTTTCAACGTTACAAAAGATTTTAAAAAGATCTTCTTTTACTTATAGGAATGAAAGTTATTAAAAAAAATTAAGTTTGCATTTGATATCCTTTTGATTTTATAATCATTAATGCTTCAGAACTATAACTCTGTTCTTATTGCGTATAAACACAATTATCTGTGAGTTTATGTTCGCCGCGCGTGAGTTTGTGTGAAATATCTTAGCGCTGGCACTTAATGGTCTTCTGTTCAGACATCAGTGTAATAGAAATTTGTAACTTGATGGGGATATCTTAAATTTACGGTTTATTTACTCTCGTTCCATATAAGGTCTTGTCAGGATGTCTGTCTGTCCCTTTTTGTTTTCCAATTTTTACATCTTTTAGAAATAACTGCTTTTCCATTTTATAATTCTTATTTGAAAAAAGCAACACGAAAAACACTGCGTGTGTAAACATTGTTATTTTATTAGATAATTTAGGTGTTCGACAAGTTTTATGTCTTTTTTGCACTTTTGCTTTCAGTCCTATTACAATGTTTTAGTCGATCGCTACTTATTATATCTATATATATATATATTATATAAATAAATTTGATTAGTGTAGAAAATACTTATTCAATTACATTATTACGAGTGCCGGTGTAACAGTGGTCACTAATATTTCTATAGTGTACGATGTTATTTTATTTAATTTTATCGATAATCCATTTTCATAAAACAATTTTAATCTCATTAAAATGAAAAGAATTTTAATCATGTCCCTAATACAAGTTTTCTAAATTACTTTTTTTATTGATTACATCATCGGTATGATTTGATGAGAACTCATGTAACTAGCATGAAGACCGCTTCAATACCTTTAATATTCGACATAAAACACAGGAGATGACGAGGGAGGAGCGTCCGGTAACAGCAGCCACGGCGCGAACCACGCGCGTCCCGACGACAACCACATCCCGGCGCCGGCGCCGGCGCCCGCGCCTGCCGAGAAATCGCAGCCGCAGGAGTCCAGCCACAAGAAGGAGAAGTCTGTCCTGCAAGCCAAACTGACCAAATTGGCTATTCAGGTACCTATTGTTGCATATTTTCTCTAGTTTCATTACTTGGTATTTCGAATAGCAATGTAAACACAGCCTCTCCAGGCTCTACTTATTCGTACATTTATAAATAGGAATAGGAAAACATTCCCCATTCGAGTTTTCCTATGCAAGATCCCATATCGTATTACAATAAAATATACCTATATTATATTGTAATATGATGTAATATAGATATTGTAATACGATATAATTATGATGTATCAATGTACTACGTAATACTATAATTTAACGTATAATATGTGAATTTTAGAATCTTAGAATGTGAAATAAACTAATCTACTTTGTTATGGTTCAAAATTTTATGAAATTTGTAATAATTCTTTTGTTAATTTACCTCTAAGTTGCTGAATTTTAAATCTTTAACATCCAAAAAAATATTAAAGACAGGAAGTTAAATTTATAGTTTTCCTTTATCTTTTGTTTCAATCGAGTTCTGATTTTCGCATGGGTTTCTCAATCGTTTCGCTTGCTCGTGTCGATTATATCACTCACCCAATGTAAAGTTTATGATATACTACCCCAACAATATAACTGGTTCAAGAAATTATAGATATTGTGTAGTTAACAGACATTTAGATAGTTATGGAGGCATAGTTTTGGTACATTCACCAATAAAATTAGTTAAACCTACGGACTAACTAGATGATGCCTAAGTGAACGAGGCATCACTCGGAAAAAAATAAGTTGGCCTTGAACAGGATACAACAGGTAATGTTCGAAATTATTTACTTTGTAAATTAAGGGTCAAAACATTCAAATGATTTGCATTTGATTTTTGTTTAGTTGGGCATATTAATATTTACTATGTCCAACTGTACAAAAATCAAATGCAAATGAATAGTAACATGTAAGTCAACATTAAAACAATCAGCGACTGTCGTTACTCGTAGATCGGTTACGCGGGCTCGACGATAGCTGTCCTGACCGTCATCATCCTCGTGACACAGTTCTGCGTGTACACGTTCGCAATAAAGAAATTGCCCTGGCGCGCCACCTACATTAACAACCTAGTGAAGCATCTCATCATCGGTGTGACCGTGCTGGTGGTGGCCGTGCCGGAGGGATTACCGCTGGCCGTTACTCTCTCTCTCGCCTACTCAGTTAAGGTAAAAGGCGTTGTCTTTCTAACCTTAAATGCCTTTTAAATGTTACCGTGTTTAAATTCTCACCGTGTTATTGGAATTTATTTAAGGCAATTATTGTATAAAAAAAGTATTTATTTCTTTGTATGACAAATTTTATTAATAAAAAAAAAGTTATGTAAAATAATGAAGTAAGTCACTACAAGGCTTATTTCGTGGGTTCGTTACAGAAAATGATGAAAGATAACAACCTTGTCCGGCATCTGGACGCGTGCGAGACCATGGGTAACGCGACAGCGATCTGCTCCGACAAGACGGGCACGCTCACCACCAACCGCATGACCGTCGTCCAGTCCTACATCTGCGAGAAGCTGTGCAAGGTCACGCCCAACTACCGCGACATCCCGCGCGACGTCGGCGACATGATCGTCGAGGGTATGTCCGTCAACAGCGCCTTCACTACGCGCATCATGGTAAATGTTACCGTTGTTTTTTTTTTCAATTTAAGAATACAATTTACTCACATAAAGTTTTTGTTGGATTAAAATTTAGATGTGATGAGGGTTTATTTTGTCACAAATATCAAATTTGATACTGAAATAGACTTTTCCAGTGCGGTGATATATTTATACTTTGATATATAATAGTTTGACGATTACATTTCGATGCAATTAAAAATACAGAAAAAAAATGATTTAAGCTTTCTTTATAATATTGTGGCCAATATCAATCACAATTGAATTATCAAATAATAATTTACATTTTTATATTTTCTTATTATGTTGTAGAATTTGTTTTAAGTTATCTCAAGTTGCTATTATATTTTATTCTTGCTGAAAGAAAAAAAATATATTGATTTATTATTAATTTACATTGTGAATATAAACCAATCAACATTTTAATCTTTTCAGCGGAGCCAAGATCCTACACAACCTCCGATGCAAGTGGGCAACAAGACGGAATGCGCTCTCCTAGGATTCGTGCAGGCCCTGGGCCAGAGTTACGAGGCGGTGCGGGAACGGAACCCCGAGGAGTCGTTCACGCGGGTCTACACGTTCAACTCGGTGCGGAAGAGCATGAGCACCGTCATCCCCCACAAGGGCGGTTATCGGCTATACACCAAGGGTGCCTCTGAGATTGTACTTAAGAAGTGAGTATCCATTATTCATTTTATTTTCACAATAAGTATGATCGTATTTTCTCAATAACAACTATTTTTTAACCGTTTCTTAGTAACGTATGTGCCTTTTTAAAGTTGTATGTTCTTATGTGCTTTGGCGGTTAGATTTTAGTGTACATGTGACATCTAAAGAAAATATATATCAGAATAATATTATTGTGGACTCTGTAACGATTAAGTTCGCCTGTAACCATGTTTATTCATCGACTAATTTTATCAAGTACTAGAGTAGTACAGGGAGAAAATATTATGATTTAAATATTATTATAGGAATTGTATATTTACACCATATTTTGAATCACAATGAAGAAATACAACTTCTAACTTCTGTAATTCACATGTGTTATATTCTTAATAAGTCCACAAATCTTTTTCGCCTACATTTTTGTTTGACATATTATTACCATTATATGATTTGTAAAAAGTTAAGAACATATAATTGTATATATTTGAAACATATTCTAAAATTCAATGTCACTATTCTTCAAAATTATAGATCCGTTATTATTCTATTTACACTATTGGAATGCCACAATTTATACTTACCTTCTCTGCTATAGAATTGGTTTAAGTTATTTATGCAACGTTTACGTAAAGAAAAAACTGTTTTATTCTTCGAATTTCGGACAGTATACTATGAGTAACTGTGAAAATAAAGAATAAAATAGTAAATCCGAAAGTTATTATGGCTTCAATGAATTTTGATAAGACACTAAAAAATTTCAACCTGTTGGTATGCAAAGATAAGCAAAACAAAAAATGTTTCGAATTAGGAATCGTGTAAAATATTTAAAAAGTGCCATCTAGAATATATTTTTGCAACTATTACAACCCAATCTCTTCGAAGCAGATGGTAACCAAGAGATATATTTATTTTGTACTAGAGGTCGCCACTATTTGTGAGAGTCCCCTTTTGATCAATAAATTAAATTTTTTATTAGTTTTAATTTAACAGCATCAAATCTAACAACCATTTTTAGTAGGAAATTACTTTCTGTAATTCTAATGCTAAATAAAAAAGCTAAATTGATAGATTTTTTCATGAGTGATCATGTTTTTAAGTTTTGCCAAAGTTGATTGACGGGAACTGTTTTATTAAACTATTTCATGTTTTTTTTCGTTTCTATTACATTAATTTATTTTTTGAAGTGTTTACCCATTTTTGTGTACTAACCAGAGTACAACTATAGAAATAGTTGTTGGCGAGAGGTGAAAAAATTTTTTCGATCGTAAAGCATTCTCAAATGCTTTGCATTATCAGTCGTACAAAATAAATGATTTACATACGTTAGCAGCAATGCTTCTGCAGCGCGATTGGAAAGATAAAAATTTAACATGCATATTAAAAATTTAAACAAGTAGAAAAAATGAGAAATTACGTGGTAAGTTTGTCTATTTTATGTTTGATTTCAATCGATTGAAACTGACCGGTTTAAAATGTAATAGCACTCTTTTCAATGTACGTAATAACGTAATAACCCCAGTACCAACTATCGATACAGATACAAGTTTTTAATGTATTTATATTCATATGATATATTCACATTCACAAATTTTCACATTTCGCTGATATCACGTTGACGGCTAATTTTAATACGCGCCTAATAGTTCAGCACGCAAACGAAAATTACGTATTTTAGGCGCTTAAATAAATATCAAATTAAAAAATTTGACTTTTAGCTATTCCATCAGAAATTGTATGCCTGATGTTCTTGAAGAAGTTCGAAAAATGCCCTCACAATAAAATAATGATTCGTTGCCATATATAACGCCTCGCCAGACGTAACCCAACTTAATGAAACTTGGTACGACTTGGATAAATTGATAACTTACTGCATCTTTTTTTTTATTTTATACCCTAAGAATCAGTGCATCCATACAGTAACTGTAATTGATTCTTTTTTTTTTAATTTAAAAACTGCTTTTTAGCGACTAGTAAATCATGTGTGTGAATTCAGTACAACACCTCTAGCGGTAACTGGAGTCAACTAAACGATTTCATACAAATGATTATACATATTATATATGTAGTATCTCGCGAGTATAGTTTCGTAAACCTAAAATAGAGCTGCAGATTAGAATAGCATTACTACTACCTTTAACTCTTTCGTAGATGCGCGTTCATTTATGGCCACGAGGGTCGGCTGGAGAAGTTCACGCGCGACATGCAGGAGCGGCTGGTGCGCCAGGTCATAGAACCGATGGCGTGTGACGGGCTCCGCACCATCTCTGTCGCCTATAGGGACTTTGTGCCCGGCAAGGCCGAAATCAATCAGGTCGGTGTGGAGAATGGCTACGATAGGCTATTATTTATCAAAAGAATATATTGTTATCTGTAGAGAATATTTTTTTTTTATGCCCATTTACGTTTATTAAAATTATTTTCTTTTCAGGACTACATAATAAATAATTGGTACTTTCTCAATTTTTGACATTATACTTCTTTGGGGGCGTTAATGTACAAAGATCATTAGGTATTCTAGTAAGTTACGGAAGTTACGCGTGCGCCGATGTAAGATACCATGAGGTTGTTTCGATTGATAAACTTACGGAAGTTGCGATGACAGAAATCATAACCAAGAATAACAAGTACTACCATCTGGTATAAATATTATAAATTTAAATGCATCTGCAAATCTGTTCATATTTGTATTAGGAACTAATAAATGACAGTGTTAAGCTAAACTTTCGCATTTCGTAAGAATTTCACGACATATTACTTAACATGTAAATTATTTTTTTGTTTCATTAATGCAAAAAAAAATATGACTTCCCACGTGCGCACGTAACTACACACCCTTTTTTTTATGTAGAATCAAAAACAAAATAATTCTCATCTACTTAGGGCAATGTTTTAATATTTGTATTTAATGAGCAACTTTTGTTACTTTTTGTGGAGATATTAAGTTGACAACTTTATGGAGCATAATGTTATGGTTTCAGGTGCACATAGACCAAGAACCAAATTGGGACGACGAAGACAATATTGTTAACAATCTAACCTGCTTGTGCGTCGTGGGCATCGAGGATCCGGTCAGACCAGAGGTTTGCATTTTATTAGTATTTTAATCAAATGTTAAACCAAATACTATTAAGAAATCATTGTAGTAACTGCATCAAAACATTTTATATATGTAAAAAAGATACGATGGTATTTGTAATGAAAAGTCGTAAATCAGAATGAGTAAAACGTACCACTGACGTTGTGTAGGTGCCGGAGGCGATACGACGGTGCCAGAAGGCGGGCATCACCGTGCGGATGGTGACCGGCGACAACGTGAACACCGCGCGCTCGATAGCCATCAAGTGCGGCATCCTCAAGCCCACGGACGACTTCCTCATCCTGGAGGGAAAAGAGTTCAACAGGCGGATCAGAGACGCCAACGGAGAGGTGTGTGTGTTGTGATGCCCCACGCGCCGGTGGGAGTTATGAGTAAAAAATTTAAATTAAAACGAGTTCGGTGGTTTTACTTGATTCGTATGCATAAAAGCGACTTACCCAATAAACACTTTTCTACAATGTTCCAGAAATATTCTATTTAAGAAGTTATTAATCCTCTATCAACTGTTTAAAGAAGGGGTCTTTGGTTGCATTGCAACTTTATCTACGTGGATACAGACAATGTCCCGATTCCTGTGTCTAATTTCTATTTGAATCTCGATTTTATGTTACTTCTGCCCCGCATTCTAGTAGAATACAACATATAATGTTGGTTTATCTTTATAAAGGGAGAGATTTATCGAGGTTCAGCGATGAGAAGCCCTTGAACATACCTGATATCGCCATTCCGCTTTTAAATAGAATAATAATAGCTGTTGGCCATTGCGATTACTCCGAAATTAATAATGGCAGTTACGTTTTTATCATCAATATAGTTTAATGCCGCTTTAGTAGTAAAAATATCTTACAAATATTTAATACTATCTTTATTTATCGTTGTTTAGTTTCTTATACATTTATTTCTAGGTTTCTCTTAGAAACCAGCGAATTTATCAATTTCTCTGTGTGTCTAATGGTACATTTTTTAATATACAGAAGTAGAGCCCAATAAGATATCAATTTTGAATTTAATTTTAAAATAACAATTTTTGCTGCTTGCATTGTTAAGGTTTCGTCGGTTACGTAGTAAGCGACGCTTAGTCATGAATTTGTGAATATAATTTTGTACATATTTTATCCCCATCATGATTCAAAAAAATATATATTTACACTTACAAATAATTTTATAAAGAAATCGTTAAATAGTAACGCGGTGTATTACGTGCGATTGACGGCCATTGTTCCAACGAAAATGACCAATTTGAATCAAATTAGCATAGCGCTCATCGAACACATTTGGGCGAGGACAACTGCTCTCATAAAATGCAACTAATACTTATATGTTTTATGGATTATTAATATTATGGATTACACATATATCATTAATAGGCTTAAGTATAATCTATAGAATTGTAGAATATCCATGTATGTCGTTTATTCAGGTCCAACAGCACCTTCTGGATAAAGTATGGCCGAAGCTGCGCGTGTTGGCTCGCTCGTCGCCGACCGATAAATACACGCTGGTGAAGGGTATGATCGAATCGAAAGCTTTCAATAAACGGCAGGTGGTGGCCGTCACGGGCGACGGCACCAACGACGGACCCGCGCTCAAGAAGGCCGATGTCGGATTCGCTATGGTATACCATCATTCTAGTTTTAAGTCACTTCATCCATACATACTCTAAAGCTTTTTTTTAATGTAGACATACTCATCCACATATTCATGCACATGGACTAAACAGTGGTTTAATATATTTTCTACTCTTATTTGGAATGCATTTTTTTTAATTGTGGCAAAGCCTTTTTTTACTTACCATCCAAAAAAATTAGGTTTCACAAGAAATCTTGTGTGCAACTTTATTATTATTTTTTTTAATTTCATAGAACAACAATATATCTTCGTTCTTAGTATTCGAATACTTGTCGACTGTGACATACACAGATGCATACATACATTTTCTATTTATTCTATGTGGTGGAGTCAAAATAGGTTACAGTGGTGGGCAAAGCGTGTATTACAATTATTATGCCAAAGTTAAGACTTATTTAATCACAAATATCCTTTTGGTTATTTTTGAGGGTTTCTTTGTTTTTATTTTAGTTCAATTTTTTTCAAAAAAACCTTTAATTTTCAAACTTCATAACAAGTACAATGATAATAATATTTTATTTTTAACTTATTATTCTGTAATAAAAACGAACGACTGTTCGTTGTAGTGTAAATTAACAATACCAGGAGATAATATAATTTGCTAAAACTTCTCTTTTCAATCCAAAAAAAAATATGTATAATAAAATTTTGAATGAAAAGCATTTTGTCTATGGAAACCGATCAACAAACAATCAAAAGCACGAATCACCATTGTTTGCCCACGACAGGGTATCGCGGGCACCGATGTGGCGAAGGAAGCTTCCGACATCATCCTCACGGACGACAACTTCTCGTCCATCGTCAAGGCGGTAATGTGGGGCCGCAACGTTTACGATTCCATCGCCAAGTTCTTACAGTTCCAGTTGACAGTTAACGTTGTCGCGGTCATAGTCGCGTTCATCGGCGCCTGCGCGATCCAGGACAGCCCTCTGAAGGTGCGTTTAACCAGAATTGTAAGCGTAATTTTTTCTAGAACAATTCATCTGAGGAAAATTTCATGAAGATTATTTGCGTGGATTTAATTATAATCTTATGTATGAAAAAAAATTAAGATTAAAAATGTTTAATTAATATTTGCCACTTAAAAATATTTTCATTATATTATGTCATACACTAAAGCATGAACAAATATGTTAATCAAGAGTCAAAAAATTGTTATATCTTTTACTAATAAAATAATTTGTAGAATTATCTCCATGAGTTTCTTTCTTAGTCTATTTCATTAAAAAAATTGTTAATTTCTGGAATGTTGAACTATTGCTAATCTTTTTTCTTAATAATTAGACCTTCTTAATGGCTTCAAATTACAGGCGGTACAAATGTTGTGGGTGAATTTGATAATGGACACGTTAGCCTCGCTGGCACTCGCCACCGAGATGCCGACGCCGGACCTGCTCCTGCGCCAGCCTTACGGCCGCACCAAGCCCCTCATCAGCCGCACCATGATGAAGAACATACTCGGCCAGGCTGTTTACCAGCTGTTTATTATTTTCATGCTATTGTTTGTCGGTCAGTTTGCATCCTTTATTTTGTGATTTTATGATTTAAACTATGATACAAAAATTTTGAAAAAGATTCTAATTTCTTTAAATGTGACCATAACATACACTTTTTTTTGTCTGCCTGAAACTATTCACAACAAACATTTTGACTTAATTAAATGTTAATATGGAAATTTTAATAAGTTTTATACTAAACTGAATTTTTTCATGGTTCGAGGTTTCGACAGCAAGCTCCGAGTATTGAGCCCTTTATTGTTTTTGTAATGTATGAAACAAAAAGGGATTTGGAACTTATGAGACTCGACATATTTTGATCAAATAAACTTGAAGCACTATCGTAGCGTGTTAGTTTTATAAGTACAAAATAAAGTTAAATTATATAAAAATATATACAACCCTTTATGAACTTTTTTATGTTTGTACAATTTTGCCTTACAACTCGCTCCTCTCATGTCATTTGCCTGCCTTTAAATTTGGCACATGCTGTTCTTATACTGTACTAACCTTTTAGAACATTGAAGATATTGATAATATGCCTTTGTTGTCATTTATATATTTTATACTGAGATTTGAACCAAAACATGTGTGGGGAGGTCAACATCAACAATGTGCTTATGTCTGAAGAGTCTGTACATTTCTTCCATCCACTTTTCTCTGAAATTATTGAATCAATTCCCAAAACCCTTATTTTTCTTTTTTTCAAATGATTATTTTATCGGATATCCGACAAATACACAACATGCACCGCATTGCAGGCGATCGCATGCTGAACATTCCGTCGGGTCGCAACCAGCAGCTGAGCACGGAGCCAACGCAGCACTTCACCATCATCTTCAACACGTTCGTGATGATGACGCTCTTTAACGAAATCAACGCGCGCAAGATCCATGGCCAGCGAAACGTGTTCCAGGGCCTATTCACCAACCCCATATTCTATTCTATATGGATCGGCACGGCTCTCTCGCAGGTATTATTATGCAAAGAACAATATACCTTATTAAATTCGACATATTGAATAAAACGTGAAGAAGTTGGTTATTTGGAGATTTGTGGGACAATATTTATGTTGTTACATGCAGTCAATTATTAATAACGATAGCCAATAATATCATTTGTACATAAAAATTAAAAATTTATATTTCTTGTTTTCTTCTCGAGTGTGATATGCATTATGCCTATACGGATTTAGTTATTATCACTTAATTGACATAATCGGATATTCCATAATTATAAAAAGCTAGAATCAAAAACTCACATCCTTTTAATTTAAACCAACGAACACATATTCATAAACAGTGTAATGCCTTATGTTTCATTTATATTCACATCAAATCGCGCGAAAAGGAAAGGAAAAATATTGTTTTCTGTTTATAATGTGCATCTATTGTTAAAATGTTAGACAAGTACTAATGTTATCTTGCCAAAGGAATTATTTCAAAGGTTTTTTTCTGATATGAAAGCAAAATATCAAGAAGAGGCATCGAGCTGCAAGGCTTCAGAGGTCAGATAGCGATCACCGATCTTAACCTACACATTTCAATATCTAGAAATGAACGACTGGCGACCTTAAGCGTGATTAAATCTATCCCAAGCACCACTGTGTTTCGAAAAACTTGTTAATTCGTTTATAACTAGTGTCATACCAGTCAACAGTATAACCAAAGCCCTTGGGGTGCTTCGATGACATCTATTCGGTAAGACCGGTTTTACCTCGTCTGTCTCCACTGTACCTAGCAATGGTAGCTCAGTAGTTAAAAGCGTCGCCTTGGTAACACGGTACGGGTTTAATTCCAACCGCAGCCGGATTGACCGAGGAGTTGTTAATTCAAGTCAAATTAAATCACTCGTTCAGTTTAGTGATTAGAAATCTGACATAACCAATAAATTGTTAACTGTTACAGATATTTTTTTGAGACCATGTTAATAACTAAAGTGTTAACATAGCATGCCAAGAGATTGATACTTATTTAAAATTTATGCCAGATTAAGTAAAACAGAGATCATTGGAGATATAGAAATATAGATATTTTTACTTTCATATCTAAATATGCATATTATTTTGATTACTATATATAAAATGTTCAAAGAAGTACTTTTTTGTCAACATGTGACTTCTCATTGAGGCAGTGTACATTTAGATTGAAATGTATATGATCATAATAACCATATTGATAGAAGAAGCGGTAATGTATCAATTAGTGTTTATTGCGAGGTCTTCGTATACATTGCTTCACTCGTGTTCTTCACAGGTTTTAATAATCCAGTTCGGAGGTATGGCGTTCAGCACGGCGGGTTTAACGCTAGAGCAGTGGCTGTGGTGCTTGTTCTTTGGTGTGGGGACCTTGGTATGGGGCCAGCTCGTCACCAGTATACCCACTAGGAAGATACCCAAGAAGTTCTCGTAAGTACAAGTTCGATGTGCTTGTAAGTTGTTCATAAATGAATATAATTATAAAAAATGCCATTATCATTTTATGTAGTGGGTAATTTTGTTAAAGTATCTATGACATAAACATAACATAATAAAGTAAAAATGTTGTCACCCGTATGAAACAATCTTCTTTTTAAACATTTTTCTGCAATGTTTTTAGATATTGCCGTCTAGTTCTACTTTTGAAAATAATAGAATAATAAAATTATAGCTGTCTGCTTTTGAAGTCTGGTAAAGAACTCATAAGTGGATTACTCAATGAAGTAACTTAGCTTATAAATGGCAAGCTTACATTGGGTAATAATATTAACCTTTCGCGGGGTAGCGCAGTATTCGCTCGTATAGTGAACTATAACATCATGTCATTACTGTCTCCCTCTAAGATTGGAAAAGATGTATACGAAAGGTTTGCAGTCTAACAACAACATAATATGATGTATTAATTGCATGATCGAGCAGTTGGGGTAGAGGTCAGCCCGACCAGGAACCGATACAGTCCGGTCCCGCGTACGACACGGATTTGGATAAGAAGCCGCGCGCGGGACAGATCCTCTGGATCAGGGGTCTGACGCGGCTACAGACACAGGTACGCCCCTGTCCGCCCCGCCAACTCGCGGACACACGCGCTCACACACGGGTACTCACGGATCTGTATGTGAATCTCTTATACGAAAAGATGTTTATGAGTTTTACATGCAAAGGATTCCGTTTAAGATATCGCAGCTAATCCTGTACAGTGAATTCTATACATTTGTAATAAAATATACAATTTTATGATACTTGCGGGATTGTGGTTTTAGAATGTTCTCTAATTTTTTTACATTGTACTTGAGTTGACTGTACAGATTATTTGATAAATGAGGTTTTAGTTATGTGAAATATGTCTACAAATTCTTTTAAACTGGTTTGATATATTTTTATAGAATTTCGATAACAACCAGGAGATGTTCCGATTAGACTTGAAGTTCTAGTTATAGAATGGTTACCAAACATTTGTATTGTTTAAGGCCGAAGATGCGAGGACCGTAACTTTAGTTCATCAACAATAAAGTTGACAGAGTATCTTCACTTTGGTCACGTTACACCATATTTGACATGAATAAAGTGAAACAAATATTACACGAGTGTTGTGTAACCTAAACCTCATTCGTCAAATTATGACAATAATCTAACAGGGTTATAATACAGAAGAACACGTGCAATAAACAATAAAAGATATTGATTTTCGTTTAACAAAATCTTACATCATTTTTTAAAGTTATTGACGTTGTGTATACGCATTTATTCCTCATGGAACAGAAACTACTTCTAATGAAAATTTTTTTTTTCTAATACCGATGGGAATTGTATTGAAAATGAACCAATATCGATTGAAATAACGTAGTTTCTGCTTTATGATACCCGTGTTCCAGTCAACCGCACCTCAAGATACATAAGAGATGACTAAAATTGCGCTGTTTGCGTATCGAGCATTCGTGCGTGACGATCTATGGCGATCGAACGCCAGAGTGGAAACAATTTAATACTGACTGTAACTTTTACATTACATTTTTTCCGTAAGCTATAAATATTGGGCATACCGAAAAAAATGTGATGGTGTCTACTGCGGTTCATTGCGTACCTTATTGTATATTTTTAATAATATGGTTTTGGGGATTTCTAATCAAGGTGTCATTCTTATTTACATCATTATATAGATTTTATTGCGTTGATGCTTATGCAGTTTTTAATGTTACAAAGAAAAACTTTCTAGGTTGAAAATTTTGTATCCGGATGTATTTTCGCAATAAAGTCTATATAAGAACCAGGGCAATGAATAATTTTGAAATATCATACGTGATACAATAAAATGATTCAAATCGTTATCGAAGAAAGACTACCTCAATGTTCGGTGAAAGCGAAAATTACGTAAAGCGTACATTAACAATTTGAATCAGTAAGTTGAGCTGAGGTGAAGAGCCGAGGGTGTGTAAAAGAATTAAATAAAGAAAAAGTGTGTTTAAACAAATGACAGAAACCTGACGAGGGATAAGTTTTAAGTTTACAGCGTTATACAAAATAAAAGACTGCAAAGCCTTCAGGCCATCAGATCTCCAGTGCGCAGATACCTTGGGCATCCTACGCTAAGTTTTTAACTTTATCTCTTTATATAATTATATTACTATTATACTTTTTACTATATTTTTATTCATGCAGCGATATATTCTACTATTTTATAACGCTCTTGCATCCATGTAATTTTTGTGCGTAAAATATCAATAGACATTCTAGCCTATTCATGTTGATTTTTTACACTGATTATATGATTTTAGAACAATTCGGTACAGGACATTTTTTAATATATATGTACGACAGAATTATGGTTCCGTCGTGACTAAGGAAAATATAATTGCGACAGAAAAGAATTAGCGATAAAATTCAAAACCCAAAACTGTTTTTGTATCTTTTTTTTATTATTATTTTAATTATTATTAGTATCCTTCATTTCTTTCCTGTTTTTTCTTACTTATTTATATTCAGCATTTATTTAGTACCTACACAGAGAAACACTTTACATATTTATTGAAAGTAGTGACGCTCTATATATTCTTAGCCCATTAACTACTTAGACACATTCGTTCAGTCAATAATTTATGTTCGCTCCGAAGTCGAAGATACTCTCGACTCGAATAAATATTGAAAAATGCTATCGCGCTAAAATGGAATTAATGACTGAACGATGTAACCTTAGATGAAAACCGCCCCGCCTCCGTGGTGCATGCCGACCTTCTCCGTTCGTCGTATGACTGTGTACGGTGTAACTTATTCCTCGATTCGCTCAAACAGTTGATATGACCCAGACCACGATACGTAGATAATAATATTTATTATTCATATATTACAACTCTTTTTTATCTCTCCCTCTGTCTATCTGTCTCTGTTTTATTTACGTCTATGAGTCATACTGACTGTTTGATTTTTTTATTGTGTTCGTTTTCTGGTTTTATTTTTAATTTTATGTGTTTTATTTTTGGTTTAAATGATGCGTAAAGGTAATAGATTGTGTATTATTTTGCTTGTGAGCCGCCAACCGCCAAACGCCCACGCCCCGCCCCGGCCCACCCGCCCTGCCCAGCCCCGATCCCAGCGCTCCGGCCGCGACTCCTGCCGACTGACCGGCGCGTGCCGCCCGTTGCCGAATATTAGCAGTAACATCACGTCCCCTAGTCTCATCATCGTTTTTGATTTACATAGTTTTTGGTTTGTCTCTTGGCATTCAGTTGTGTTCAGTTACCGTGCCGAGTCGAGGCGAGCGGGCCGCCCGCCCGCCCCACTGCCGCGGCCGTGCTCGGGTGTGTCGTGTCCCCTGACCTTGGTGTTTGCGTGTGTGTTTTGTTTGTTTTCTTTGTGTTCGTTCTGTTCTCTGTACGTGCGCGGCGCCGGCGGCCGGCGTCCCGTGCGGCGAGCGGCGGGCTGTAGACGTGATGACGTAGAGCGCGCCGCCTCGCCGCAGCCGGGTGTCGTTGCCGCCTTTTATTTGTATGCGTACATACCTTTGTTTTGTTAGGCTTGATGTAGTGTGTCGTATTTATAATACTGTACTACAGCGTACTGTATATACCGGTAGCTCTCTCCGGCGGCCGGCTCCTGTCGCGGTGAGTACTGCCTGTCTACTTACATCGGTACGTTCCAAAAGTGTTTTGTGTCCTATTAACAGTTTGCTGGCGACTTGTGCGCTTCCTCTAACATCTGGACTCGAGAAGGTATAATTGAGCTTCGACGCGGATAATCCGATCGTGGAATCTGCGAACAGTTCACATAACAAAAATGCGAAGAAAAAATCATTATATTCTAAAATTATGTAACGCTATGATTTTATTCCAATGTTATTTAAAATCACATGTAATAATCGTTATTATCAAAAAAATATCATATTCGAGTGAGATATAATAAACGATTTGACTTCTCAATTTGACCGATTCGACTGCAGAAATTGTACCTTCCGAATGAATGTTTCTTCGAAATGTAGTCTTGTATGAGCTGCACGAGCGCGTGTCGGTGTTCCCGTCAGCAGCTGGTCGGCGCGCGACTCGCATGTTAGATGTTTTAGTTTTAAAATAAAAAGTGAAGTCTAAATTAAAGGTCGAATCTGTGAGCTATCATCGTAGAGGCGAATGGACATTGGATTAGATTAAACTGAAATCTAGTAATCGGACCGCCTAAGCCGCCGCCGCGCGGCGCGGGCGGGCGGCGCGCCCCGCTCCCCGGCCTCGATCGATCCCCGTTTCACATTTCAGTTGTTCAGTTGAGACTCGCTATTATTTCTTTTGTCTGTGAGTGGTTTTATTTATTTTTTATTTGCACCGGGAGTCAGGTCCGGCGCCGACCTCCACATACAGCCGACACTCGTCACACATACAGTTTTCGCTCTTTTGTTTTCGCCCCCGTCCGTATTTCTGTCGGTCCTCCGTGCGTGCGAGGTGCGATCGAGCGGCGTGCGCGTGGTGCGCGAACGCCGCGGCCGCTACTAACCGCTGGTGGTCGTAGGACGTCGTCGGCGAGTGGGCCGCCGACGGGCGGGCCGTGGACCGGTGTTGTCGGGTGCAGCCCGCGCGGCCCGTCCTGGAAACGGAGGTGTAGTGGCGGGCCCGGCGCGTCGCCGCGCGCTGCCGCCGCCGGACGCTCACGGTACCGACACCCCGCACCCCGACTCCCCCGCACCGGCCGTGCGCCTCGCGGACTAACACAATATCTCTGGATCTTTTCGCTTCGACTAGTTAAAATGTTCTCCAGCTAGCCGAGATTCTCTCCTCTCGCGCGACTTCGAGTTTTTGTCTTTTTCCGCGGGCGCCGGTGTATCCCTTTCCCCCGGTCCGTCGCGCGTACCGGCCGCGACGAGCGCGCCGTGCGTCGCGGGGCGGCGCTCTCGTCGGCGGGCTCGTGCGACCGCAGCTCGGAGACGGTACGCGACGCGACCGCGTGAGCACGAACCCTCGACTCCAGCTCTAGAGTAGCGCGTACCGCTTTGTGATGTGCCTAGCGATCGTAGTTCACTTTCGGCATTCCGTACTCATCTTCTTCGTCGACCCTCGCTCCGTCACCGTTTTCCAACGTTTTCATTCTTTCTCCGTTTAGCAGTGGTCCGTTAGCACATTCGTTTCTGTTTGGTTTCCCTGTGCGAGCATGGCGCCCACCGTTTTCTCTAGAGCACGATTTGCCGTAGTCGCATAGTGGCGGGTCGGGCGCGGCGGGGGCGGCGGGGCGACGCGGGAGGGCGCGCGCGGCTGGTGGCACCTTGTGTTGGTTGCAGCTGCGCGTGGTGCGTGCATTCAAGTCGACGCTGGAGGACCTGGAGGAGCGGCTGTCGGCGCATTCGGCGCAAGGCCTGCGCTCGCGGCTGCGCGCGCCGCCACCCGACATCGCGTACATCGACGCGGACGACGTGCCCGCCGCACACGCGCAGCGCACCGAGACCACCATATTCTAGGCACACGCGCACCGACCCCGACCGCTCACACCGACCTCACGTCTCTTTTCTATTCGATATTTATGCTTTAATCATTTATATTATTTAAGTGACTCTTAATTTTAGTAAGTTAAGATCGTTTCTGTCACCGTCGAAGTTCGCAGAGATAGATCGCGATAGCAATAAGCGCGAGGAGCCCGCGCCGGGGGCCGCGCGCCGGTCGGCCCTCGCAGCCGCACTGCGGTGTCCACGAACGAAACACTTATATTTATGCGGATATGTAATCTCGGATCTGTTCGTTTCCCTTGTGAATGTCAATAAATGTTGTTTATATATTTATTGAAAATAAATTTTGGAGCAAACTCCGTAGCATTTTTTTTGGTTCGAGAGAGGAGCGTCGTGATGGGGGCCGTCTCGGTACAGTAGAGTCGTCTATTTCAGATGTTGACGGTAAGTGCGCGCCGCGCGCGCCGCGCCCGCGCCGTAGCGCGCCGCGTCCTCGGCCACGCGACACGATTTACAACTCTGCACCTTCACATGTTCGCACTCGAATAGTTCCACGGGATCAAAGCTCGAAATAAATAGCGACAAGGGCGGGCGGTTGTAAGTCGTGATCGCGGGGCGCCGTCGGCCCGGCGCGCGCCGCCGGCCGCGGTACGGTAGAGTTAACGCTGTGTGTGGTAAGAGAAATGCGACTTGTGTTATTACGTTATGGAAAAATGTTTTCATTATTATTTTTTTTGGCTTGGCATTTTTACAGCTTGTGTTTTCAATGTTGCATGAGTACGTGTCAGTGAGTATGTACAATACATTATTTTTAGAGTGTGTGATTTTTGACGTTACGAGGACTTTTTGACATTTCGTGAAATGTTTTAGTCTTATTTAAAAGTATGTATTCGAATACGATACCTTGTCGAGAATTCCTCGTAGATGTATATTTTTGTTTTAATTTTTACCCCTTATGAAGTCTGTTACTGCCGATATTTTTCAGTTGTATTATTCAGGTCAACATTACAATATAATGTTATGCCATAGAATTAAGAAATAAATAAATAATTAAATCAGCACGAATACACGCCAAAATGTAAAACGCAACAACTATTGTAAAAGCTACAATCAAAAAGTTAAAAACGCTAAGTATACTTACAGTTAGCATTTGGGTTGTGTATGTACTTATATGAGTTGTTTTCGTCACTTTTCGTTTATTTTTAGTTTTATGTAGACATATATAACGTTATTATTGTTTTAATTCTTTTTCTTTTATTTTTTAATGTAACAAAAAATATTTAACCACAGCAATTAAACTACCAGTAAATCGTTTTAAAATCTCAATAAATAATTTGAAATATTCAGATATTTTATTTGCATTTAAATCCTAAACCGACGCACAAGATGTAGTCACAGTAAATTAGTGTAAAAATAACAATAATGACCATACATTTTCTAGCGCGAGTAGCTCACATACCGGATTGTTTTTTCTTTACTTATTTTCCCCGCATTTTGATACAGCGTAGTTTTTTAGCTTGCGTTTCCGACACGATATTCCTTCCTGGTTATGGTATAGACTAGTGTT
Source organism: Eumeta japonica (assembly GCA_005406025.1). Taxonomy (NCBI): domain Eukaryota; kingdom Metazoa; phylum Arthropoda; class Insecta; order Lepidoptera; family Psychidae; genus Eumeta; species Eumeta japonica. The sequence goes on from BGZK01000918.1 coordinate 61,806, forward strand.
TGCTCGTGGATGCCCTCGACTGACCCGGGTGACCCCGCTCTAGTGCGAATGCCGCCGCAGGGGAGGGGGGCCGACGCCGCTGCCGCCGCACTGCCTCGTCGCCGCGGCGCTCGTTCATTACTGGTATTTGATATGTCGAAAGCGACACCTATCCGCGCGCATCGTGCCTTATCAAGCGGTGTCTCGTCGGCCGTCATCAATGGCCATCGCGACATCGGGCCCGTGTTTACTACAAACAGCCGTCTGTCTGACGAATCAAATATTAGCAACGAACTCGATAAGGCTTCGACGGTCGGGCAGGTCGAGACGGAAGGCACCCCCCCTCCCTAACCCTGCACCCGCACCCGCCCGCGCCCCGGCTGACGCCAGGCTCGTGTTTGGTTTTTGCAGCAAAAGGCGGACATATTGGCCGGCCGAAGGATATTGTTGAATAATTATTTGGCGGAGCATAGAAGAATCAGCGTGCAGTCCGGCGGGGGCTCGCTGCCCGCGCTCAGCCCCGTCTCGCAGCACAGCGACGACGCTTAGGCCGCGCCCGCCGCCGCACCGACGCTACCGCCTTTGACACACGGACGAGTTCCTTTGATGGCTGCCGTTGCAATTTTTTTTCAAATAGCCGACAAATTTTACCGTCCTATTGTATTTCACATCTGATGAAAAAATTACAATAAGCGCCATCGGAACTCCCCAGACTGTAGCCCTTTATCTCATTTCAATCGTCCCCGAATTGGGCTGTGATTCTAAAAACTCGAAGTCTTAAATTTAAAATAATCTATATTTTACAAATAAATAACGCGGTACTCTTCACGTTAGAGGATAAACGTTAAAAAACCTAAAAGTAAATGCGCGCAAAAACAAACTACACGAAACGCGTTCCGAAACTTCTATAAAAAGACGATTTTCAAATTTATAAAAAAAAATTAAATATATTATTAAATTAGCGAGTTGTTAAAACTTTATGGTGCACAGTAACGTTCTAGATTCAATTAGAAATAAAAAGGTATAGTTTTATAAACGTGTTAAAATACATATAATCGTTTCGGGTTAAAGTTTTATGTTATCAATATGCAACGTTTAAAATTGTTTTCGTTTCCGCGTTCTAAAGCAAAATATAAGAATAAAGTCAAACGTGCCATTTCTTAAAAAATCACTGTTCGTGCTAATCAAGTGCTTTTATAAAGGTTTTTATAAAGGTTATAATTAAATTTGCTTGCATTGGTTTGTCTCCGGGCGTAGCGTGCTCCTAGCGGCTCGGAATGTGTGTGGTGTGCCCGCATAGTTTTTGTAGCCTTGTGGATGTATTTTACTTTTTGGTCATCGTGTTTTCAAACTTTGAAACTTGTGATTTTTTATATTTTTTACTTTGTGAAACTAAGAGTTGTTGCACTGTTTATAACTTTAGTTAAATAAAAACTACGAACCATCTTCTCACGACACATTACACTGTCAACTATTTTCTCATCTTCTGTACATTTTATTTACTTATAATTTTTAGTTAAGAATAATATTGTAAGACTTCAAGCAAATTTAATTATATATCACGTATTCGAAAATATTGCAAATACATTTACATGTTAAGAGTAATGTTTATAATGATAGTAATAATAATAAAATTATATAAAATGGACACACGATAATCTATAGAATTACAAAGTTGTAAAAGTGTACTGAATCCTCGATATCGTGTCGCACATTTAAATGGTAGTTCGACTTTGATCTGCGCTGTGGATGTCTTGACATAGTGGTTTATTAAAATAGTGTATCTTAAAAATATATATATATATATCTATACATTCTATATATATATATTAATAAACATAATTAAAGTAATGATTTCGTGTTTTGGTGTACACCAATTTTTAGGTAAAAAATACGCTTATTACGCTGTTTGACGTACGCCCACGGGTAGTGGTTTGGTGTTCACGACCTGCTCGGGAAAAGGCATTGCGACACTTAAATCTACAAACGATGATTTGTCATTTCTAAAGCTTCTTGTCTTTTTAACTAAGCTATAGTAATAATAAAGTATATCTATACTCCATGAGTAACTTTCATTTCACCCGGCCGTGTCTCGGAGGGCGGATACCAAAAGGTAACTAGACGTTCGCTGTTAGTGGGATATATTACTGTACTATATAAATGTGTGTTTGTGGCTGGTGAAAGGGCACAGCGGCCCGCACCCCTAGATGTCGTGTAGCGGCCCCTGGCGGCCGGCTTACAGCTTACACGCCGCTACGCCCTGTAAGGCATGACTTTTAGAATACATCACTTTTAATACAGGTTTGGCAAATTTTGTAAGAGGCGCGTCGCGAGGCTTCGAGATGTTCAGGGTCAGTGAGTCGTCGTTCATGGAAGGCACATCAAAAAGTTTACAACGTTTGCCAAGCGATGTTTTCTTATCTTAAAAAGCTTAATATACATACTTGCCTAGCGCCCGACGCACCGACGGCCGTATTCCGAGACGTTTGGCCGGTTACTTACGCCGCATTCAATGAGACATCTCGTCGAGCTGTGAATTCGCGGAAGACGTCCAAGTGGTAATCTCTGATTGTGACCAAAAATCAAAACGTCTCGTAAGGCTGTTCCATTGTAAATAACACGAGCGTCCAGCGAGTCAAAAGTGGCCCACTCTACGACTGTCGCTCTACCGATGTTGTATGAGCGTTTCGTGTTGTTGCGAACCTCGAAGTCCGGCGCAGAAGTATTCGTGATTCAGTCCTGTTGGTGTCGCTTTTGGTACGAGTTAAGAGTATCGACGCCTCGTGCCGTAAAACGACGAAACGGGACAGCGGATCGTCTTTCGCAATAATACGCAACGTGCGTCAACTCCCGTCAGAGCAACCGCAGAATTACTGCCTCGGAAAACTTTTGATAGCGCCGACAAACGTACGCCGCAAATCAAATGATGATTACATTACCGAAACCTGTCTAAACGTTGCTTTGTGGAAATGTTTATACTATTTGAGAGCGTGGTTGTAAAATAATGACATATGATGAAATAACCATCGAAGAATTGAAAAGGAATTATGTGTATCGCTAAGACCATGAACGTTCTCCTGGCCTAAAGCATAGCCGATGTTGTATATTTTTATGTTCACGATGTTTAATATATAGTTGTAACACATTCGCAGTGGATGGATAATAATGTATAATAAAATCTGTAGATAAACGAGAATCAGTAACTCTAGAAATTAGACATACAAACCTGTATATAAAGTGGCATTAGTCGTAGCTTTATAAACAATTAGGTGTGTAGCTTAATAGTGTTGGTATTAAACAGAACATCTTTAGTGTGTATAAAGTATAATATTGGAGTTTTCGTTATAGCACTAAGTGTTCCACATAGCGCTTATTATGTTATTATTTTCCATTGTAGCATTACTGTGTACATACATATATATGTACGCAATCAATCTGGTATGTGAGCATCTCCGTACATGAGCGAAACTGTTATAGATGTCGCTTTAGTAGAAAGCATGTGACACATACATACCGATACACACACATACACACGACAGCATATACATGCATTCACACAACGGGTAAATCGATCCAAGGTATAGAGGTTTTTCCCTCTTGGCATACTTCGACGTCGACCGTCGTGCCCGGAGAAGAAAACCGTGTCAAGGCGATGAGGTTAGGTCTGGCACACACGTCGTCGATGTGCTTAACAAAATAGGAGGTGCCCTGCCTTACCTTTTTTTTTATTTATTTATTATTATTATTATTTGTTTACGACAGTAGTCTGTATCTCCTGACCTCCGCTTGGTGGGCGCACGCTTCTCCGAGCCCTCTGCGATACCTTTTACTGTATACTCGTTATTTCCGGTTGACTACACTGTGTATATGTTTTTAGTTGCGGAGCGGGCGACACAACTTTTATAGCGATCTTTTCGCCGTTACAAGTTGACAGCTGCCCACGAGTTGAGTCAGGGAGCTCATTTTATACAAGCTGTACTAGAAAAAATTGAACTGTCATAAGCGCTTCGTTTACTTGAACATTTACCGCTCGGTCTTGGATTAATAGAATTTCATCGTCAAAATTTGGTTTTACAACAAAAAAAGGGTTTACAACATCCATCTATATAGAAGAAATATATATGTAATGTACAGCTGTGAAATGGTAACGTGGAAGTGAAAAATTGAAGTAGTAAAGAGGAGTTGCGTCGCCTGCCCCGCGCGCCCCGCGCCCTCTGTCTGTCATTCTGTTACTTGACGTTCTCGTTTTTATTTTCTTTTCCATGATCCCTCATTGCACATGGAAGGTCATAGGTGGCGAGTTACAGGAGCGCCTGATTCCGGTGCCGTATAGCAAGACCTCCACTGACCAAGCTGTAAGCACCACACCGGTTGTCCCGCTCGCCCGCCCACTCGCCGTCTCGCTCACTTGCTTACCGCTCCACCCACTGCTCTATTTCTGTCTCGCTCTGTGTTCACGTTACACCGACTTCTTCCGTCGTCCTACGGTGTTGACGCGTATGCTTTGTACGGTTCTCGTTTTGGCCTGTACCTTACGGGATACGATATCATGAGAATTTATGAAGTCTAGCAAGTAGATAACATATGTCGTCTGGATCAGCAGTAAAATCTAGACGAGTACCTAGTCTACCAGCAAAATTAATAAGTTACATTTACATATAAATTTGATTTCAATGAGTTCATAAGAAGGCCATTCTCGAGAGCTTTAATTTGCTTTTTGTCTCAGAACAATAATGCTTTTAAAAGCGAATTACTTGTAAAGATTTTTTTATATTCAGACGTAGCAAAATAATTTTCTTTTGACACAACGATCTTGAGGAAATTGAACGTAAAACGTTCCCGTAGATGGTATGAACAAAACGAGTCGGGCAAAGCTCAAGAAGTAATTTGTTACTTCTTACTAGAAAAAATGACCGGGTCATGCCGACGAGACGGACGCGACGAGGTCGGTGTACCGCCGCATGCTCGCGTGCACGCCCTCAGCCGCCGCATCCGCAGTGTCTTTCTCTATATTTTTTTAACTCTTTCAAAATAACTCAGTGTTGTCCATTTTTAATTGAAATTTTTTATTACTTAATTCGGTTCGATTGTGATGATTTTATTATCAATGTGTTAACCGAAACCGAATGCCCGCAACGACTGCGGTGTCGTCGGACACGGGCAGCCGCGAAACGTCATCCGGGCCAACGTCTCGTGCTCGCGTCGGGGGTCTGACGCAAAACATTCTTTTGTCAGACATAGACTAAATCCAGAAGCGATTCCAGTTTTCAAAGGCAATCGCTATACTAATCGAAGTATACTATATACTTATACAAAAAATACCGGCGCCCGGTAAGCTGTGGGCGCGACCCCCCGGCGGCACGACACGTCGGCTGGACGCCCGCGCCGCTCTGAGTCGGCGTCGTCACGATCACGCATCTCACGTCGTTCTGTTTTGCTGCTCCGCCGACCGCTCCCGCCGCGCTCGTGCGGTGGCCGACTTCTCAAGCTTGTGTCTCTCACATACGAAAACGCTTCTAGTCGACCTCCGTATCCAGTACCGGCTAGTTCTCGGTATACCGCTTCTGTGACATATGTGTGACGCCGAGCCGCCCTGCGGCCGGCCGCCCTGGACGGCGGGGCCACCCGGACGCATGCGCGGACGGCCCCGCCGCGCGCGCCCCGCCCGCCGCAAGCTGATGCGCGCGGGCGCGGCGCGCAGATCCGCGTGGTGAACGCGTTCCGGCAGGGACTGGACTCGCGCGGCTCGCTGGCGGACGCGGCGCTGGCCGAGGCGCTGCGCAAGCAGACGATGCTGTCGAAGCGGTTCTCGCACTCGTCGAGCGTGGAGTACGCGGACGGCGCGGGCGCCGGTGCCGGAGGACACACGCTGGCACCGCATGACATCGACGTGGAGCGCCTGTCGTCGCACAGCCACACCGAGACGGCGGTGTAGCGCCCCCCGCGCGCGCCGCGCACGCCGCCCCCGCCTTCTCCGATCGTTTCGCTGCCATTGCTCTAATGTAATAAATATTATACATACATAATAACGCTAATAAAGGATCGTGTATAAAATCATATTCGTAAGAAGGTCGCGACCGGGCGTCCGCCCGCTGTGTATCGAGCATAAGTTATATTGTTAACTAGTGTGTTTAATTATTCGATTGTTTTTAAATATTTTATTATTATACGCGCGCTGTATAGCGCGCGTCTGTTGAACAAATAAAATATTGTCTAATTATTAATTTTAGATTTAAGAGCAAGCATGATCGAATGCGGTATGTGTTTTTGGAACAGATAAGTACTCGCGACGCCGCGCGCGCGCGCGGCTGGCGTCGCGCACCTCGTCACTATTAGCTAAGCTGTTTGTTATACATTTCAATATCTTTCTTTTCGTTTTTACAAACTTTCCCCTAAATCTAAGTATACATTTAAGTCATATCTCGAGACGTAGACGCATTATCTCAAGTTTCTATACAAGAACCGACTTCTTCTTGTGTAAAAACAGACGTAGGCCACTTTAAACATCTCAAAATGTTTAAAATAGAAATAAACATTAAAATTGTATAGCTGAAGGTATTTATTTGTAATGCTAGTCTCTTATGAAGGAAATACTAATTATTCAATTATTATAATGTACTTATTGATTATTGATAAATACTTCAAGTTTATTAAACACAGAGATAGTCTATGATGTAACGAATTGGTTTTGAGGATTGAAGTTGTACGAGCTCCACCGGGGGCCCGCGCCGGCGACGGCCCCCCACCGGCGCGTCGCCGACGCGGGCCCCCGCTCCTAAGCGTTAGCTTCGAGTCGATAAAGCCTTTCTAAAAATATTAGTTAAAATGAAACCTATTAAAGTTCATATGTTTAAAATTAAAATTAGTCGTGGAGCCGCGAGTAGAGGCCACGGTATTGTTTTGTGTATATTACCTTTGTTGATACGTCGACGTACCACGAGTTTCCCAATGAAAGACATAAATTAGGGCTCTGATAGTTGCGTGACCAGATGATGTCGGCGCGGGGTCGCCCCGCGCTCCCTAACAATTGTTTTGACACGACAGTCTGCCACTAACCATTTTAGGTGATAAGTCCCATTGTTGTATTTTTCGTCTCACAATAAATGAAAATCTATTTTATTGTTTTTAAACCGTAGTTTTATTTCTTCCAAGCTAAACTGCACTCCTATTTGAAAACACAAAAGAGTTCTAGAGGTTCTACGCACGTGGGCGATATTCGTTATGTGCGGCTTATCCGAAGCGAGAACAAACTAATGTCTATATTGTTTACGTGCGAGTTTCAGATTTTCCTTACAAATTGAAGTTTAATACGAATGATGTCTAGTAATGAAACAGAAAAACAAAATTGACCTCTGTTTTTGTTGCATGAGATTTTTCTACTGTTGTTTACTAACTTGGGTGCGCTGATTTCAAATCTACCCTCAGTTTTTTTGTAGCAGCTCTGGTTAGTGCGACACAGGTGCCGTCTTGAATTTGCATGAGTAGTCGACAATTTATAACAATAGCGGTGTAACCAAACTAGTTTCTGTATAAATTTCATTATGTCTTCCTCAAGGAGGTCGTGTTTAAACAGTCCTGATTGTTTTTGTGTTATTTGTGGAGAATATATGTTCAAAAAATTCCGTTTTAATATGAAAAAAACATATTTGGACTATTTTGGGTTTCCATTGCCGACGAACGCTAAGCCCTGGATACCTAGTTTGGTATATAAAAATTGTGTCTGCGATTATGAGCAAATAAAAAAAGACTCTTTTGACTCTTTTAAGTATAAATCTTCAATAATCTGGCGTGAACCATCCAATCATCATTGAGTAGTAAGAAAATCAAAGCTGGTATTTTTGATGGCCCACAAATCAGTAAGTTGATAAATGATAAAAACTTCATCAACAATATGACAGCTATCGATAATTGTGCATGGATAGAGTTTGTTTGGTTAGTGCGAAATTTTTTGGGAAATAGAAAGTCTGATGGCTACAGTGAGCATGTTGAACAGTTGCTGATACACGTCCAACAACTTGAATGCAATATGAGTATATCGAGCTTCATTACCTTCGCATCCACTTAGACCATTTTCCTGAGTATCTCGGTGACCTAATCGGGGTACAAGGGGAGCGCTTTGATCAGGATATTCGCACCACGGAGGAGAGATAACGAGGATACTGGAACGTAAATATTATGGCTGAATACTGCTGGAGCATTCAAAATAGTACTTCTAACACACCCCACGCGACAAAATCATTTAAAAGAAATTTACTTCAGAATAATTAATGTTTATAACTTAAACTATGTGCATTTTTATTGAAAAATCCTGTCACTTCATACGGGCAAAACTAGAGCTGCTACATAAAAACTGGCGTACGTTTTTGAAATCAGTGTGGAAAAAAAATTTAGATTCATGTAGAAGATTTCATGCAATAGACATGCTGTTTTTCTGTCAGTGTCAGGGCTCGTGCAGGCGGACAGCGTTTTGCAGTTGGACGACTAAATCGTATGTAACTGTTATAGTTATGAACATGAATGCATATGCAATTACTCATTCATAATTCCGTACGCAATCATATTTTTTTTACAGAAGAGTTACAATCTTCTTCGATCGTATTTACTTCCCGTGTCGATCGGACTCCACACCAGCGACGGAATTGACGTTGGGAAGTGTATGCGACGGCGGCCGTCGCTTTCGGCGCTTGCGCATTGACTCGCGTCTTTGTTTCGATGATCGTAGTCCGTTTCATAAGCAAAGACGTCCCGCAGTACGAGCCCATACCTATTCGTAAAAGAAATGTGTGGCAATTATTTTTTTTTTAACGTAATGCTTATTTACACATAGAAATTATCTTATGTAAAGACATTTATTATAAACGATTTAGTGGTTCTGTACAATTTTTTAGAACAACCTACCCTCTTTTATTAAAGGACATTGTCCAATTTTGTTTTTCTGTAGGTTATATCAAATATGTTTTTCCTAACTGTCGAATCGAGTGTGTTTACAACTAATTCGCCATCTGTGAGCAAAACAAGAAATGAAATTGTTCAAAAAAAAGCTATGATGGCGCTTCGTACATTATTAATTCGTAAGAAAATTAAACAAATGCCAATTGCTTTACACAGATGGCGCTGTATTTGATAATACCATACCTACCATATATAAAGATGGCATTGTCAAAATAAGCAATTTACCTAAAACAAAGCTTTTTATCATATTGCTAAAAAAACATCTTTGTCTATACAGAATAATTATAATAATAAAAGTGTTACGTCGGCACGCGCAACTTTATAGCAAGATGAAAATGCATTACTTTCTTTTTAACACGCATAAATTATAACTTCAAAAATATTCGTTTCTTATTATCACTTTTTTAAGTTTTTGAACACAACACAACAGAAATTGCAGTTAAATAATCTGGTATTGTTCTGATCGGTCACAATCATAAAATTATTTTTCCTTCGTTAGATATATAGGCTCAGACATTTTCTTAGGTTTGTTTCAACACGGTTGAGTTAGCGAGCGATAATGGTTGTGAGATCCAAACATACTTTGAAATGATCTTTTCACCTAAATTAATTCAATTTAATTACTTGGGCTTTCAAACTGAAATATATTTTTATTTCATAGGTTAAGAATAATACGAAATTCGTCACAATATTTTAAGAATTTACATTTTGCTACTTTGCCTAGAAGCTTAAGGATCTTTCGATTTCATCAAACATGCTAAAATAAATACAAAACCGTTGATGAATGACAGTCTGGTAAAAAGTCGAGCTGCTCACGGCCGTGGATATGTTTTGTAAATGTAAATATACGGAATTGTATAAAATTGTCGTACAAAAATGTACTGAGTAATTGTTTAATAACGCTCTTAAATTCATAAAAGCGTGAATCTTGTATATCCACAGGGACCCTATTGAATGTGCGCATACGTTTATTTTTATTTCTGACAACAAATTAATGTCGAACACTATTTCTCACGAATCATTTTCATTTTTTTTTTGATACCAAAATTAAGATTTCAATTTCCTTAAACTTAACCTGAACGCCAAAATTCAATTAATAATATCATCAGCTAAAATAAAGTAATCTAGGGGTTTCGTTGTCCAATAAATTTCGTATTTTCTTAACTGCATAGGCGGCAGAGTTAAGCATCTTTACCAACTTACTGATATGTCACCATTAAAGCCTGTTAAGTAGAATAATTTCTAGACAGAACATGGTATTAACAAACTCCCATTATTTGTTCCGTATCGAAATAGTTCCAGATCCACATCTTACATTTGGAAGTGACAATTTTATATATTTCGTTTCCATTCCATTACAAAACTATTTCTCTATTTTAGAGATAGCATTTTTCACATCGTCGCCGTTTGTCTTTTGACTTTGAATAACAAGGTGTCATCTGTAAATAGTATTATTTCATGAACACCCTTAAAAGTTTAGGAAAGTCTAAGTAAAATAAACTAAAAAGAGAAAGGGACCAAGAATTAATCCATGTGGTAGACCCATGTAGCAAGCCATCAAGGGCGGTCGTGGGAGGGGAGTCTGACCCACACTTCAAAAACGCAGTCTTAAATCATAAAAATTGACAAACTTCTTAAGAAATCTCAAAAACAAAACAAGGAAATCAAAAATTGGTATTCAAAACATTAAAAAAAAATACGCGACAAATATTGATTTGAAAAGTAGAGTCCAGGGGTAGCACTATTTGGGACCAATGAGATATAACTCTCAAAGACATTTCAAATCTGAAAAATGATTGACCCTGCAGATCATCTCTAAAACGTTCCGCTGTGATGTTTATCAATGTGTTTTTGAGCTCCTTAAGTTGAAAAATATAATTGTCTCAATGCTTATTTTTTTAAGCATTTCATGATCAAAGATTTGAAAAATGGTTGAGCTTATAAACCAAACCTGATTTTCTTGTTACGTACCTTTTTAAAATCTACCTCGAACTAAATTATTTAGTTTGAGCTAAAAAGATAGAATTTTGTATTTTTTCAAACTCTCCGAACTCAAAAATATAATCTTAATACTTTTTTTGCTGTCCAAACATATAAATTTATTTAAAAAATAACGCTATTTTTAATTTTTAAACTACGATATCTGTCGAACGCGGTATTAAATTTTGATCTGCTTTGGGGTGTTTGAAGCAAATTTTTTAAGTAAAGAAAGTTTGGATTGTTACTAAACATCAATCCAAAAAGAATTTTAGAAGTTATTTTGAAAAAATACTTTATGAATTTTTGGTTTACATCTTTCGAACGATCCAACCGATTTTTGATGCAGTCTGCAACGATCGACGTTGCTTTCTAAGCAAAACAGTTGTAGATTTTAAAATTTATTGGTAGAATAGTTCAAGGAATATATTGTAAAAAAAACACTTTGAAAAATATTTTTCCAATCTTTATAAATCAATACATTTTTATGTAATTTGCGGAAATCAATACATCTGGTCGAGAAGAAGAGCTGGTTACATTTGGATATCAATCGGCAGAGTAGGCTAAAACTTATGTAGAAAAAAAGCACTTGTGAATTGAATTTTTGATGTTTCTCAACATACGAGATGGAATTGATCATGCATCTTTTCGCAAATATTCATAACCTCCTTTTTTGTTAGAAAAACTCTGCCAAAGTAACTAAAACAAAAATGCATTATTGAAAATATAAATAATATAGACACAACCCTACTAAATGCTCGGCCAGACCGCAGCGCAGTCATCGGGTTGCGGCCTCACATGACGATCTCGAATTCTGCCTTGCGCTCGGACGTATTTAAAAAAAAAAATATCCAGTTAAATAACACGGTGTTGTCGGTGATGTACAGGTCGTATTGTTATTTAAACACAAATATCACACAAAATCTTAGTTTCAAAAACATTGAACTATGTTACGTTCACGTAACATATAACTGTAACCTAACATACTATCATTGCAATAAAACGTCTCTATTGTAAAAAAATAAAAAACAGCGAATAAAGTATCTAACTTGTCCGGAAGTTCAACGACAGCACGCAGTGGTATATCCGGAGCCACTGCGGCTGCGCTTCGGCCTCTCGGGCGACGTGACTCACGACCGTCAGCGTCGCTAAGTATGTAAGTTGGTAATTTTTTGGGACAAGTTCTAAGCTATTTTTCTCAGAAACGGCTACTTCAATGACTAGTTCTTTAGCAAAGTTCTAAAAATATTATGAATATTTGCGGAAAGATGCATGATCGATTCTATCTGTTATATCAGAAAAAAATGTTAAAGTTTTCAGGAAGTTTAATTAGACTCCTTTCGAATTCCGCAAACTGTGTTTCTATCGATTCATCGGTTTAAAAGTTTCAAAAGGTTTAGCAACACGCACATATTTACAGACGTAGACATCACTCGGGAAATGGTGAAAATAGATTCCAAGGATCCTAAATCGTCAAGATTTAATGAAAAGTCGATTTTGAAAAATTAAATTGGTAACAGTAATTTCCAGTTTTTGAAAGTTATTCGATTATCATAGCGGGAAGTTAAAAAATGGAACTTCAAAATATCACTTATACTTCGTGGAAAAACAGTTTTCCATTTTTGTTTTTAATTATTGTTAATAAATGACGCCACGGTCGACCTGTTACGTATATTTATTTGGACTCCGATTTATGTCTTTTTCATGCACATGTCATTTCATCAATTTAATTACTTCTAAATTAGATTAAAAGGAAAACCGAACACATCACTCAGTAGACCACATATAATGTTTATATCTTTACACACTACTTTGTACACTACTTTTCGTTCTGTTGTTCTTACGTACTTTTTGTTATTGCCTGAAGACTGGCAACTTTTGTTTACATGTATAAAAATTGAAAAAAAACAAAATTGATTTTTGATTCTCATGTAGACAATAAATAATTTGTTAGCAGCTATGTAATAATCAAAAATCTGATTTGTTCACTACTGTCAGACCATGACCACTCTAAAATCTTATGCTGTGACAGCGCCTGCATGCCATAGACACCAACCCTCTGAACTAAGCACTGAAATCGATTTCAGAAGGTCGAACACTCGGCCCTGTATTACTCCATAGAGGCGTAGAATCCAGATTAGATTGCAATGCCATGGAGAGACCGCAAAATATTCCAATCGCATCTCGCGAATCCTCTCAGGCTCCAAAAATATGATGCACAAGCTCAACGCCACCATTGATCCTGATACTATTTCTTAGACATCAATTGCATAAAATTATAAATTTATTTATGGAACTGTGTGCACTTGTTACAATAAGATCGGTCCGTCTTCTTTCAAACAAATTCAAAACTTTACCTTATATAAAAAAACGGTATTAAAAATTTTCCGATTATTTTGAGAAGAAACATTCATGGATAAACCAGCACGACTTCTTTTCGGACTATCTCTTTCTGTAATACTTTTGTTATAGATTGTACAAGAGGTGTTCACTATAAAGCGAGAACGAGATACAAACTCTTTGGAACCAAAAAAAATAAATACTGACTGGTAAAGCTGAAATATTGATTAGATTTAAAAAAAGGAAATAATTTGAATATCTTTTGTTTTTTTCAAAATTGAAGTCTTTTATTTGTAGTCTGTCGTAGTGTGTTGTTGAAAATGGAGAAAACCGAGTTGCGCGCGGTTAATAGATATGTGTTCTTGAAAAATTTCACTACAAAATGAATTAACAAGACTTACAGGATACTTTAGGAGCAAATGCTCCACCGTTCAGTTCCGGTTGTTCCGCCGCCGCGATCGGTCGCCTTCAGCCCAGTCCCCTGGACCCCCGTTTAGTTTAGTGTGTTACTGCGTGTCTGTGTTCCTTCAAGCCGCATTCTGTAGTGTCGGGCTCCGCGCGTGTATGAATGCATGGGGTGCCGCGCAGTGTAAGTCGTGCGGCGGCAGTTAAGCCACGGACGTCCGTCCCGGCTACGCACTCCGGCGACCCTGCCGTCTGCACGTAAACCCCCGCTCGGTATCTGCGCCTACGGAGCGCTCCCGTAGTTTTCGCACTCCAGATACCGATTGCTAGTTTAGTTATTTCGTGTGTTTTACACGTGTAAGTGATTTACCATTGACTACGTAAGGGCGACCGCATGTTGACCAGCAGCAACCTTTGGGCCGGGTTTCGCTCAGCGTCACGGTTAGCGATCAAACTCTGTTATTGATGGTCAATCCATTCCGTCATTTTTGCCACCCCCCTCCACTACTCGCTTTTTCAAGCGTCGTCTACTATTAATCTATTACTCAGGGTAATAGGTAGTTTAGTTATTTTTGCCTCTTGGCACTCCCTAGTGCCTTCTAGCCCCTTAGATGAAGTCTGAAAAGCCTACGGGCTAAAGGCACGCGCTTTAATGCTTCAGGGGGTTTTTAGTCCGTGAGAGTCGGATACACCCCGTGCGTCCGGGCGCACGGACAGCCTATAATGGGTTTTTGCCTCCTTGCTCTTCGCATGGGCAGAAATACAAAAAAAAAAAGCTCCACCGTATTCTACAGTTGCCCGTTGGTGCGCCGAATTGAAATGTGGAAGAACATTACCAGATGACCTACGCTCAACAACGGTAAAGTCCGAAAAAACAAAGATTTCTATTGTGGTGTGCATAGCATTTTACAGGAAAGTTTAGAATAAAAAAGGATCCGCGGTGGGTCCCCAGAACGCTTACCGATTCATAAAAACAAACCTGGCTGAACATTTCTCGAGCTTCTTTGGAACTGTTACAATAAGATTCCAATAGTTTTTATGTTCGGTTTATCCGAACATAAATCCAAATATAATTCTAAATCCAAAAATAAAATTACAGTCTGTCTTTGGAAAGACCATCATCTCTAACCCTTAAGAAATTTAAGTCGAGTCGATCTGCCGGAGAGAGCATAGGCTCTTTTCTGGGATAATAAATGGTCATGATAGAATATCTCGACCGTGGGCTCGTTGTATGCAGAACAAATATAAAAATTGTGTAACATAATTCTAAAAAAACGGCGATGCAAACAGCAAAAATTGTTTTATTCCTTTAAAATAATGCCTCGGCTCACGAGTTAGTCGTTGCTATAGCTGCAATCTGAGAAGCTGGCTTCGAAATACTTGAGCATCTCTAAGTTTACCCGACCTTGCCCTTTGTGATTTCTATTTATTTCTTAAGTTGAAGAAGTTTCTGAAAGGACAGACTCGAAAATGATGAAGCAGCACTTGTTGCAGTAGAGGAATTTTTAACTACTCAGGTTAAGTTTTTTAAGAAAGGAATTTTAAGTTTAGAAAAAAGATGTGCCAAGCGCTACGCTAAAAGGTGTCATGTTGAAAACTAAAAAGGACATTTAATAAAGGTTGCTGGCAACATGTTTATTCTCACTATTTATGGAACGCCCCTCGTTATATTCAAACATCCTCATTTCAATCATAATTATTGCATAAACCAAAATTAAACGACATTATGGGCTTTTGGTCTGATACCAACACGCTTTTATTAGCATCACTTGTATGCTTGTGAGCTTGTTTGTTTGTAATCGACTCCTTTGGATTCAATTTCGTCCCACTTTGAACGGACAGATTCAATTCAAACTTTGCACACTTATTAAGAATCAGTGACAATACAATAATTTGATAAGTTTATCTCATTATCCTAATCGGGATTGCCAGAATTGAATAATTTCGTCACGTATCGTCTGCGTGAGAGCAAGTGGCTTATCACTATTACTAAATTCTATTACTTAATTACTAAATTTTAGAAAAAAAAATTAACAATCGAACTAAAAAGTGAAAAATAATTCTTAATATAAGCTGAAAAAAATAATGAACAATGACGAAAAATACTAGTATTATTGTGGAAAAACGTGGGTTGCTCTATACACGAAAAATCTGACACAAAGCGCTATTGCCTGCTTATTAAAATTATATATCTGTGATAGGTAATAAATAACTGTTACAAAACATAACCATGTATCAATCAAAAAGCGTTATAATGACGTCGCATTTAAAATGACAAATACTCTTTAAAAATACCATTTGGGCGTCTGAATTTGACATATGTTCAGATACTAAAAATGTACTGATTATCTAGACAACTCAAAAAAATATTTCAAATAGAGATAAAAACAGGCTACCATCTAGACGTCAGAATGGCGAGAAATTTTCAAACTTAAATATTTCTGAACATATGTAGGTACTAATTAGGTACGTTACTAAATTGCTGTTTATCGACATTTAGGTATTTATTTTTAGTTGCATAAGCGACAGAATGGCGGCGCACTTTGTATTGATGAATACTCCCCAACGGTTTGATTTGAACATATGGATTTCATATATCTGTACTAAAATATCGAGTAATTCACAGTATAATTTCAAATAATAAGAACAAAATGTCCCGCCATACTGATGTCAGAATTGTGGCTTCTTCAACCTTTACATATCTCTGCAAATAGACCAGTACTAATTCTAGGTAAAAGTACTAAATAGTACAAAGCCACTAAACCTATATATTGATCACAACCCTAAATGCTGACCTTGTACTGCCATTCTGATGGGCACGTTCAAAAGTAATCTATAGAAACCCCTTAAAAACCCATTAGCGGGTTTTCTCGATTTTCTCAAAAGAATTGTGACTTCTTCAAAATTTTATTTCACCGTCATGTAATGCTTGTCCTTACGCATCTTTTGAGATCTCAAGCCGTCGCCTATGTCTAGACTGTAGAGCTTACAACAGCAGTGAATTCGCGTGAGGCGATCGAAAAAATATTTTCGATGTAAAAAAAAATGAATTTAGATGAGCGGTCCTGTTAATTGTGGAACGTAAAAGTATCTACTCATTTATCGATCATTTGTTATGAGAAACTTCATTAGTTCTTTTCATCAATATATATATATATATATATATGTATATGATTTGTAAGGTCTCCATGGGGATTGCCTAATTTTGTGGTAACATAAGCAAGTCGTTTTACTTTTTATACACAACACGCGCGTGGACAACCCGGTTATTGGGAAGGTTGCTTAATTCTTTCAGTCGCTGCAACTTTACCTTTACAAACCCTCCATTAGTAGATAATAACTACAAATTTCATATATGTAAAGCAGACAAAGGTATTGTTATTCAACATTAATACAAATTAATGAAAATAATTGGTAATTTTAATAATGATACTAACTTGTAAACAGTTTATTATATAGCTAAAATATAAAATCAAAATGTCTTTCTTGCGGAAAAATCAGAAATAGGCATTAAGCTTAATACCTTATCGGTACGAATTTGTGAATGGACGACGAGGATAAGGGGGACAATTTTTCTTGAAGATTTTAAAATGTGTAACTCATTCATGTCCCTTAAATGACCGATATTATGTGTATCGTCGAAACGACAATGCTTTTTGTGTAAATAAAAAATATCCTACCACATACAGCACTTTCAATCGACAGATGAAACCACATCGTCTCGTTAGATATGAAAGGAAGCGCGCAACACTTTATGGTCACGTGTGGATTGCGAGAGTGTGACAGACCAGACTGATTTTGCACCGTCACGTCGAGCAATAGGTACTCAAATTATACCTACTACGCAGTAACGGAGGACTCAAGTCGCCTGTCTCTCGTGGCCCACGGTGTATAGCACGAATGACGGCAATAGGTATGATTGCCCCACCCTGAAGCACGGCCGAAGCGCTTTTTTTTTATTACTACCATTGAAAGATAAGTTACCACACAAAAAATACCCCCTGAACGAAATCCTGGATATGGATTCGTCGATGTCACATCAACTATTATTAGAGTTTTGCTTTACTTATTTCTAAGAGTATGTTCAATGACCATATTCTTTTGGAAAGTGTTGATTCATAGATATAGTTACTTCAGCAAAGTTAATCTAAAATATAGGGTATTTAAAAAAAAATCAACTATTAATAATTATAGTTGAAATATTTTCAGTTTATTTCACCAAACTTTTTCCAATCAACAATCCTTTTCAGCTTTTTATTAAAGAAAACGATATCTATTATCAATAATGTTTATTAATATGATTTAATTTTCATTGGATCGTCGTTATCATGTCATTTATGCGACCTTGACTGCCGGCAACGTCGCAGGTGGCCCTGTGAAGAAGAATATTCATAAGCAGGAAGATCTAATAAACTGCTTTAGTCATGAAGTGACGAGCTGGAAGAAATGAAAACAGTTAATTAGAAAAACTTTGTTAGGCTGGTGGTCATTTTCCAAAACGCCTTAAATTGAGATACTACGTTTATAAAATTTTAGGGAAACGTCAACATGTAATAAAACACTTACAAAAGATATCAACAAATAAAGATATTGAAAATTTCTTCACTTTTAACAATGATTGTTAAAAATTAATTTTTTTATAGATAGCCAATTATACATCGTATCACATTGTTGAATTAGCTACACTGACTGACAGCGACGAGAAAAACTACTACAGCACTTGTTTGTTTCATTTCATATATATTTTAATGGACGGTTCTCAAAAAGCCCAAAATTTTATAATAGAACATTATTGTAACTCCAGCAACTGTATTGTTTGTAGCAATACTGCCTACAAAGGCAGGGAGACTGTATGTCATTACACTCGTATTGTGATAATCCTAATTGGGCAAGACATCAAGAAAATATACATCCTGCACAATTCTTAGAAGTATCTTAACAATATTAATATAAAACAATAAAACAGTGTTGTTTTTATTTTATACTGCATAGTTTAATTGCACTTTAATAGGTAAGAAGCAAATCTATATTGCTTATACACTTTTTAGGATTACATACACCTGATAAAAAGGCCCTTAATAAGATCACACTTATGTCTGTCTGTCTGTTATACCTTATTTTGTCAGAATCCATTTGACAAAATTGGTACATATACTAAGCTAGGTAACCTAATTACTACCATATAGTGTAAATAAGCTAATTTTGATGAACCATTCAGAAAATTAATATTTTTTTTCATGAGACATAACTATATTAATAATTTTTATGTGTGACAAAAAAATCTGAAAAATGTGAAAATATAAATGAAGAATGCCAGTCCTCATAATAACAACAATAAATATAGAAATAGCCATAAAATAAATGTGTTTTTTAATTTTATCGAGGAATAACGTAATAATTTATAGTACAAAATCGTTTACACGTCAGTCCGATTCGCACTTAGTTTTGACGGTTTTTTTTATATCGAAAATAGACCCAAAAATATTCCCTTCTAATGCTCAAGGAAAACAATTAATAAACAAGGAGTGTTTATTCAATTTTCAAACGGTTAGCTGATAATTTATTTCTGATATGTATTAGAATTTGAAATCTTGAAACAATGGATACATTCCACAGCTTTGACAATGTGAATAGTGCAATTGTGCGTGTGGATTAGAAGTGAAGTCTCTACAGGTTACTAAATGTATTACTGAAATCTAAGGGATTTCACAAGTGATGAGTTTATTTCAGTTTGCAACTATTTGTGTATGAAATATAAATCTCCGAGAAATAGACATCAGAAAGAGCTCTGTCATTTGTCAATAGTAACAATGTTGGCCTTTATGTGTAACCTTCATTATCCTGTTATTTAAAAGGTCCATTATTTAGAGATTAAATTGGAGGTCTTGGAGGAGCTCAATCAGAACACTGAATTCCGGTGAGAGAAAAAAATCATAGTAACACAGCTGTGGGTGTAATATTTTAAGTTGGTTCGAGCAATAGTTCACACATAAAATATAACTGTCTATTCAAAAACAGCAATCTTTATTTGCTGATTTGTCCGAAAATGAAAATCCTAACCGCATCTGGCGAGGGCGCAGTGCGCTCGCGCCGGTGGCGAGCCCGGCGGCGGCTCGGGCGGCGGCAGCGCGTCCCACAGCGGCACGTGGTCCGGGTGCGAGGCGGGACATGGCCACGCGCACCCGCGCACTCGAGCTTTTTTCTTTTTTTTCTGGGAGATACAACAAATAACTTTATCGAGTTTATAGCTCTATGGGTATTTTCTGCCTGACAAAAGGACGTTCCTGGCTGAACTTAGTGTGCCCCTAGATTTTCACGATGCACTACCCTGGCCTGTGAATTTCATTTCACTATCTTTATACTAAGTCGTCGGTGCATTCGGTGGGAATCCATCCCGCGCTGGGATGTCACTTCATGGACGTAGCGGAGTATTGACTAGAACTTTCCTTGTCCAGATTTTATCGGTTCCATAATCTTCAACCTAAATTTTATGTTGTTTTATATCAATATTCTTTTTGCCGATAGAAATTTTTGAACACTTCCAAAATTTTTAATTTCCACAAAATAACTTTGCCCTTACTGATCTTCGGCTTTCTCCAATAGATAGAATTTTTTCGAATATTTTGAAGTGTTCGATTTTGTCGACTTTGTATGATACAGTTTTTTTGAAGAAACATGTATCCTGTCACAAAGCCTTCCAAACTATCCATTGATATATCTACAATTGAATATGTTAGCTGAAGACTGTGATCTCTTTTTTGCATTGTCAATTTTTGGGTACGATTGGAGTTTTTGATTTCTATTTTGGCATCAGGTCTTAAAGAACTTTGGCGAGACTGCATGCAAGAACAATTTCCACTAAACTATTATTAGTATCATCTACAGCTACAGATTAACCTAAACATTTTCTAATTTAAATAAAACAGTTATAAATATTTCAATCAAACATGCAGTATTTGGTTAAGTTCAATATTGAGTGATTAATGTAATTTTTTTGTTTTATTGATACTCATAAACATAATGAATGTTTATCAGGTAAATAAAATAGCTATCGCTGAACTTAAATACAATGTTAGGTATATATAGGAAAAATCCTTACATAGCATAAGAAAACAGGTATATAAAATAATTAGATATGTGACATAAATACTATGTTGGATAAACTGCAGTATTAAAATTATAACAGCTTACAAAATGCAAAAGATCAATGACTACCTAAATTGGGAGCCACGGTAGAAGGTGTTCAGCTCAAAAAAGAAATTGGTTGTATTACAAGTTAAAAACTTATTTACTGATAAGGTGGTGTTTAACCGTGGAAACACTTCAGAACAAGTTATTAGATACTACAAAAGGAAAGCTTCCTCCAAACCGACCTTCTTTGGTGGCGGCTCGGCGTCGGAGTCCTGGCCAGGCGCGTATCCGTCTGCGAAGCTCACACGTTTGCCTGTGCGCGCGCCGCTTTTACTTCGTTCGTGAAATGAAACAAGATAAAAATTTGCTTTTCGGTAAAGGCTAAATACAAACTAGCCGCAAACAATTACGGTTTGATCCTGATAAATGAATATGTATTTTTAGACCGATACCCGATGAACCCACGAGCTAATCAAGCGTGTCTTGAAGTATTTTTTGTCATTTGCTTTTACTCTTGGTTTTAAAGGCATTTTTAGTTAATATCATGTGGTATGTGGATTGCATTTTAGAACAACACAGATGAATTGCTTGTATTGTACAGATACAAAAATATCAGAAACAATAGTTTTTCATTTTTTTCATGAGTGGCATATTGAGAATCTAAATTTATATTGACTTTTATAGCCAAAATCAAAAATTATATTTTTCATATGTTCAAAATATAATTACATTCACACACATCTTCATCAGAAATTACAAGAAAATATGAAACCTATAACATAATTTAGTGAGATGTTAAAAGAAAAAAAAGAATTAAAAGTATATAACTATTTTACATGTTGTATCTTATTTACATTGTTGAGTGCGTATTCTTCCATATATTACAACATTAGTATTAAATGAATGGCTACAAAAATATCGTAAACACTTCTCCAATTTCAAGAAAAGAAATTAACAGTATATGCCTGCATAATTTTTAAAAGATCTCACTTGGCCAGTAGTATCCCCTTGTCGGGGCCGGCCTGCGCGTCGTCGCTCTCGCCAGCCGCCTCCTTGGTCACGAGCCCCAACACTGCGAACGACATGCGTATATCAATTAGTTGCATCGCTGAGGCCATTGACTTCAGCTATCTAATTAATTGAGGTGGCTATACTTCACCATGCGCTCCAGTAGAAAATAACAGAGGGGCACGTAGATGTCTGGCGAGTGACAATTCCTATCATACATTCTCGAACCATTTAAGATCTCTGATTAGACCTAAGTCTAATAGGTCTAAACCTATAGTAGATATGACGTCAGCTGGCAGCAAGCTTGGCGTACATTTCAAAGCACCAAAGTGCTCGAAGCAGAAATCACTAAACAGGATCGTGGTGGTCACCTTCAACTCTTTACCTTGTGTATTGCATAATCTCCATATCGCTATTTAGTCATTGAACCACAAACACCCTAATTTCTATAAGATTATTAATAGTTTAAATAAACAGTTTGACAATAGATACACAAATTAAAAATATTAGTTTATAATCTGTAACATGACTCTCATGAAACTGTAATGGACAATGTTCTCTATGACCACATCACCTGAGCACTGACAAAGTGAAAGCGTACGATCTGTATTGGATGACATGATTCTATTCGAAAAACATAACTTAATCTTTTATCAAGAAATTAATTTAATAGACTTATGTTGTTAGAATAGTACCAGTTTCCCGAAGGGCGCGGTCGATGCGTGCGTCCAGCGAGCGTGAAGGGCGCGTGGCGGGCGGAGGCGGTTGCGCAGCCCCAGGAGCAGGGCCAGAGTCGCCGAAACAGTCGCCGTAAGCCAGTCGGTCGGCCGCGCCGTACGTGTCCTCGTACGCCTCGTCATAACTGCCGTGATGGTAATAATACAAGAGTGTCAATCACGTTATAAAGAAATATCATCACGGATTTTAATGTAATTGTATTAAATCACAAAGATTTGAATCTTATAACTCACTATTAATATTTTCAAAATTGTATCTACAAACTATGACTTTATTTTCAATTCTTTGTACCTTGTAAAGTGTTCAATTGTTCTCAAAGAAAATAAAGCATCAACACAACAATGAAGTGTTTTCCATATTGTATTTAATAAACAACTGACCCAAGAACTGGTGATGCAGTATTTTCGCTGAGCCTCGTCGTGGATATGGTCTCGATCCTGTAAGTGTGGGACTCCACGGCTCCTGAGTCCAGAATACTGCGGATCGGGTATACCATGTTTTCATCGTGAGTCGGCCCACCACTCAACACAATGTTGGCATCATTGGGTTTTAGACCTGTTTTATGGATGAAGTTCATAAGCATCAGAGACTTTGATATTTTATATCAGATATTTATTCTGACATTCTATAAATTATTATGTTTTAAGTTGCCATGGGATTCATTGAAATATGGTATTGATATATAGAATTTTTTATACAGGTATAAACAGATATCAAGCATTTATGTATTCATAATATTGTAGAAACTATATTAGAAATTTAATTTGCATATAATTCTATTTTTATAAATTTTCTTGTAGAGTTTAACTTAGGACGTAGGTACAAAATGTTTTAAGTGATATGGCGTGGGCTACTGTCGGCCGCAGGGTATTAGCCATTCCAAATCTGCTGTTTTGCATGTATATTATAAGAACGAGATAGTGCATCTGGCATAACACTCAATAAAGTAAGCAAAGGAGGAAAGTGTCTGTCAATCAAATAATTAGATATGAATTAATATACCCTCTCTACAATTAAAACTGTAAACGAAGAACTCATGGATCTGTGTACAAATTCGATTCAATTTACATAAGAAATATGTATAGTTTACTCCCTTAAAAAAGTTATCTTATTGTGCATTTCTCTTTCAAAATGGTGAATCATGCTTTAAACAATTTTTTTTTCAATGTCAATCTTGTAATTATAGTATCTATACAAAAATGTAATTTGTCATTATTGTATAACTTAAGGGAGAAGTGATATTAATTATAATTTATATAACAGGTAATAAAGGTAAAACATGAATTAAATCCGCATAGCTTGAACCACATGTTAGTTTGCCCCCTCTACTATGAAAGGAAATTAGAAATAACACTCATTAGCAAATTTATTAGATCGCAGAAAACGTTGTCTGTGTTTGCATCTGTAAGCTCGTATATATTAGCAATAGACTATCACCGCATTCCATTTAATTACAACTGATTATTTTGGGACTCTTTATGCGTCTGGATGTTGGTAGGTAAGTATTACTAGTATACATTTGTGAATGCCACTGTTTCGATTTCTTGACATGGTTTAGAAATAAACTAAGACTACATCAGCTTACAATTTTGTGCATCGTCGAAGCTAAGGTCGCTGAGTGCGCACGGCAAGATCTGCATTTTGCACCCTCTTGAACTTATTTTATAGGAAGAGAAACAATTCAATAGCTTTAAGAGTGACTTAATTTATACATTTAATGATTAGAGGCGTGCGAAAATGCGCTCTTTTAAGATTTGCGCCCCTGGCGACTGTCCCAGTCACCAGCCCTTACTACCGTTCTGCTGTTACGTGTGGTATACGGACCCCAGCGCGAGGGCCGCGCGGGCGGGGCGCGCGTGGCGCGCTGGCCGGGCCGCCAGTCGCACTTTATCTCGCCGCGGCACCCCGACGCGCTCACCAGCGTCTCTATCGGTCGACTCTCCTCCACTTCCGTCTGCACACGTGAAAATCAATTAAGCGACAATGTTTCGTATCGTGATCTCGATTCAATCATATTAATATGTCTTCCAGTCGTGATGGACGTTTTGATGAGCGATTTAAATGTACTCAACGCTGTTCACAATTTTTAGTTATTGCAACTTTAATATGTTTTATTTTAGATATTCTATGTCAATTTTCAATATTCTTAATATTTATAATAATTTTACACTCAAAGAAATTGCACAGCCATAATTTTAAAACAAAAATATTGTGGCTATTGAGTTGCCAAACTATAAACTTAAAACAATTAAAGACATATTTGGAAACAAAGTTAACAATCCAACTATAAAGTAAACTATTTTACCTGCGCATGTACGTCACTTTGCTGTCGGTAATCCATTTGGTCATATCGCCCATAACATTGCTCATACACATACATATTTTCGTCTGCACTTGCATGTACCTTAGATTCCCCCGCATAATCTTGTACATCTGGATATATTATATTGCCTATCTGTGGATACATGTCGTTATTCAAGATCTTGGTTTTGTTGTGTTGTTCAACTGTGGCTTCTGTTAAGGAATTTTTCTCCACTGAAGATTCTTGCCGAAGAGGCTCAACGATGCTCTGATTTTCTGTATTCAAATTTTGAATTTGCTGAAAATGAAAGATAACCTATTTTGAAAACAAAACAAGTGCATAATGTTTCCATTTTATTTTATTAAGAGACAAAAAAATCTAGTGTGTATTAATGCAAGTGCTACAATACCATCTTTTCTAGTTAGATGGTAACGAAAACATATTTACTTAGTACTTGAGGTCATCACTATTAGAGAGTCTCCTTTTTAGGGTTGTATCCAAAGGGTGCCAACGAGGCCCTATTACTAAGACTCTACTATTTGTCTGTCTGTCTGTCACAGGGATCTATCTCTTGAACAGCAATAGTTAGACACTTGAACTTTTCACCGATTATGTATTACTGTGGCCACTATAACAATAAATAATAAAAAAAATAAAGTGAAAAATTAAAAGGAGTTGTTATATAAGAAGTGTTTTTTTCAGCATTTTTTACTCGATTTTTATAATGGTATTAAAAGATACTTGAAACTTTCATAGAATACATATTACTTTAGACATTATTACAGTATAAATATTTTATGTGTGAAGAATAAATATTATTTACAACTCAATGTTCGCTAGCTTCAGTGAAAATAAATATTTATTTCTAGCACAGTTGGGTTTGGGTCCCAAGCTATATTTTCTTTTGATCAAATTGATAATAATAACGACTGGATGAATAATAAATTTATTTTACATGTCTTATAAATTAAGTGATAAAAATGGTCACCCTAGCATAATTTTAAACACCAATAATTCAAACAGCTTGAATTTTCTGAGAAAGACAGTTATATTGCAAAATGGTTAAAGAAACCTCATAGTAGTTTTAAAAGGTCTGTCAAATGGTACTCTACTCGAATAGTTTGCACAAGAGTATTTTCAAGCCCATTTTTAATTTATAAATTGATCTTAGATATGGCTTTGATATTCAATTGTAATTTGAATTGTTATCGCATTTGAGAACAATGCAAATTTCAATATCACTATATTAGTTTAATTACAATATGTATAAATACCAAAATAAAGTTAACAATATCTCATTATATTAACATAGATTGATAAAATTGTAATCATCTTTTTAATAGATTGGAATGTTCTTTAATTAGCCTATAATAAAGTCAGTGTTTCTTTGATAACATTCGACATTCCTAACAATTTTGTTATCATAGTAATGTGGTAGCTATGCTAAGGCCAACTTAGCTACAGCATAGAAATGAGCCGGTATGACTGATGAGATACACTTTCAATACAGACGTTAAGTAGCAGCTTGAGAGTACCGGTGGCTCACTCCTCCCTCCATCAACCCATTCCCCTGTCCACCAGAAATCTTATTTCTACCCAAGAGGCCGATAAAGCACTGGTGGATTCCTTTGGAGCGGGAGTGTTTATTGGCGACGGTGACCACCTACTTTCGGTGGTGGCTCGTTTGTCTCTAGAAAATGCTATGAAAATCGTTTATAGTCTCTTATTAATAGAATGTCTCATTTGCCACACTGGACAAGAAACTATTTGATAACAACATCAAAAACTCATATGTAGTATATATTGGTAGATGCTATTAATGATCAAAGTATATTTATTAGTAGCATAAAAACCAGTAACTGATTTAAAATTATTTTGTGTAGCGAAAACTTATTTCAAAATGAATAATAAAAAGGAAATATTTATTAACCTGACTTTTGTCAAAATGATTTAATGTGATTGTATCCTTATGCGTTGGTTCCTTGTTATCAATATTCATTTTTGGTTCATCATTTTTAGGAAGCTCTGGTTCGTTTGGAACCGGAGGCACTGGTTTTGGTGGCTCAGGTATATTCAGTTCTTCTTCAACGACCTCTTGTTTTATATGAATTAGGTTACTAGCGACGATATCGTTATGTAATTCTTTCATATTAATTATTTCCTGCCTTTGAACTGATGCGTTTTGTCTTCTTGGAGAAAAATCTTGAATGTCGGATGTTTTTCTTTGTGATTTCTCATCATCTGTTAAACGTTCTTTTTTGATGTTGTTCAATATATTTACATCAAACTCTTCAGCTTGAGCAGTAGATACAAACTTCCGTTTTCTTTTATATCTCTCCTCCTTTTCTCTTTTATTCTTGTCTCTAATTCTTTCTTTTTCAGATTCAGAATCGGAACTACTGGTGCTGCTGTCAGTAGTGGCTTCTGATGAAGTGCTGCTGCTGCTTGTAGTACTGCTTTCTGAGGTGCTGGTTGACTTCGTTCTGGCTCTTTTCTTTCGCTGTTTTCTCTTCTTATGCTTAAGTGCTTTTTTTCTTGTTTTCTTTTTCTCTTTACTTTTTTTTTCTAAAAAAGTAAAATAGTCAACATTTACCTATTTTACCTTTGTGATGCTAAATGAAGAGTCTTTGATTTTAAACTTATTATGAAACTTAAATGTTTTTCATTCCAAACAGACAGCTGATTTTGTGCGCATATAGAAAATTAATATCATTCAAACAGTTCTTAGTAAATAAAAATTATATAAAATCTGTTAGGCTGTGATTGAATGTAAATGTCCATTGAAAAAACCCATCTTTAACTTTTATGAAGAGATAGAAATAGAACTGGACCACAGCAGAGTCGACAGGGGATCATAATACTACATGAATTTCCATTGTCTATCTTATCATATGTAAGTTAAATTAAAAAAGTTAAACCTATTAAGGACCATTTCTTACCAACTATTGGATAGATAAATACTAGTATTTTTATTTGTAGTTTTTATGTGATATTAAGTTAAAGAAAATTAAAAATATATTGGGATCTTGAATAAGTTCTCACTGTTTCTTCAAAGATGGCAGTAGTAGTACCCCGTTCGTGGAAATTCGATCTTAAATTTCAGTGTATGGTAGTTCACTTTAGTGTAAACAAAGTATTTTTTTCTTAGTTCTGAAAATGTCTACTTTTGTGGGAAATAAAGTGTATTTGTGGGGAATTTTACTGCACTATTTTATTCAAAAGAAATCTGCAGCTGAACACATAGAATTCTTGCTGAGACTTATGGTGACAATGCTTTGTTGGATATGACATACAGACTGCTTTCGACGCTTCAAAAATAATGATTTTAAACTTGAGGATAAAAAACGTTCTCTGGCGCACCGAAAAAATTTAAAAACGAAAAGTTGGAGGAATTACTTGATCAAGATCGATGTTAGACGCTAACAGAACTTGGAAAAACATTACAAGTAAATGAGTCGTTTCAAAACGTTTAAAAGTGTTAGGAATGGTTCAGAAGCAAGGACATTGGGTACCATATGAATTGAAGTAGAGAGACGTCGAACGGCGTTTTCTCATTTGTGAACTACTGCTTCAATGGCAGAAAAGAAAAATATCCATGGTTCGAAACTTCTTCTCTGTATTTGGTGGGATCAGTAAGATGTAATTTATTATGAGCTGCTCGAACCGAATGAGACTATTATGGAGGATTAGGAGGACATGTTGCAAAACCAGTGAAAACCTACCTGGAAACGCTTCAATGGAAAGTTCTACCCCACCCGCCGTATTCACCTGACATAGGCCCTTCTAATTTTTACCTATTGTGTTCGATGGCACATGGCCTAGCTGACCCGCGCATTCATTCTTATGAAGAAGCTAAAAAATGGATTGATTCTTGGATAGCCTCAAGAGATGTCGTTTTTCTGACGCGGAATTCATATACTGCTAGAAAGATGGGAGAAAGTTGTCACTAGTGATGGGCAACACTGAATGAAATGTTTTTGTTCCTTATAATTTAAATAAAGCTTTTATTTTATAAAAGAAACAGCGAAAACTTATTCAAGGTCCCGATATATAGCACGTTCAAATGTTTTTAGACTGCTACATTTGAAAATTTACACTTATGGGAACATTTTGTGGTCAATTGTCTATTTCAGATCTTTTAAATCACATTGTTGCACAACTGGGCCTAGGCCCACACAGCTCTAGTATAACGGGGATGAATTCACCACTAATAACGTTTGCACCGCTGAAAGGCGCACGCGCGTGTGCATCGCACCACTCGTTTTTCGTCCGTTGCACCGTCTACTAGCCATTGCAACTTTATTGTCGGGGGAATGTGCCTAACCCTTTTTGGGTAACACTTGCAACATTAAGTGTCCTATGGTGTTAACGAGAAAAAGGGATCCCTGAGGACCCATGTCCATGGAATAAAAACAGAAAAAGATGATTTCAGTTTCAAGGTGGTGTATTTCCCTATAAATGTTGCCTATTCTAAATTGTCAGCATTACAACCCATCTTAGATAATTATGACGCAAAATAAAAAGAAAGATTGCAAGTGTCCATAAAACACATATTTAGAGATAATAAAAAGTAATTAGATTTCAAATTCAAAAAAGACAACACTTATCAAACAAACTCAATGAGACATTATATGATGAAAAGAAAACAATTTGTATATAACTTTACCAGCATACAACCTTAACAAATGTAGAACTCATAATGTCACATAGAATACAATATGGGACAATTTCCAATACAAAATATTTCGTGTCTTTTATTTTTAAACAACTTAGTAATTAAAATAATTTCATTTTAAGATTTTTCAAACCTTTTCTCGTTTCTTCTTCACTGTCTGTGTAATCTTGGTCTTCAATGTCTTTTAGTTTTTTCTTTTTCTTTTTTTCTTTATCTTTCTTGTGTGACCATTTTTTCTCTAAATATTTTCTTCTTTCTGTTTTAGACCTGTATTTGCTACCCTGCCCTCACAAAATTTTTTTCAATATATTAAGTGATTAAAACAACAGGTAACACACATAAGCAATGAACTATTACCTTTTTCTTTGATGTCTTATGTTTTCGCATATCATCTTCTATATAGGAATCATCAGAATCACTTGAAGATGAATCTTTCCTCCTCTTTCTTTTTCTTCTCTTTTCCACTTTAGTCTTTTTATGGCTGAAATAAACAAAGTACATAAGTAAATACTTCATAGGTTTATTTTAGTGCTGAAATAACATAAAAAAAAAACAAGTGAATTTAGCAATGCCAAATGTGTAATTATTTGCTAATTACCCCAGAGACAGCACAAATAACAGAGGTGTTAAAATTGTTAAAGCTATTTTAACACAATCTCAGCCATATTAATTGGAAAAATAGATTAGAATGCTCTTGGAGAAATCTTAATATAATTGATGTTAGATTGAAAATATAAACTCTCTTTACATTTTCAATCTAACATCAATTAATAACTTTAAATGGCGAACAAAAATATTATGAGAAAATTACATGTTGAAGAAAATCCAATTCAAATAATGCATTAAGTTCATAAACATCACAAGTATTTTCTGCAGTTTGTGTCACATTGTTCCCCTTTGCATAATAAAATTTCGAAATGTATCAAATTTTTATGTTATTATAGATTAACTCATTTTGGTGGATAGAAAAAGAATAGAAAAATGGTGGGACACCGTTTTTGTTGCCATTTTATTTTTTTTTAAATGGCATCTATTTAGTGGTATCAAAACTAACCAGATACAAACAGCACAACCAAAGAGATTTTACTGCCACTTTTCACTTATAAAATAGGAAAAAACTTTTCAACCTAATACTTCAATAATTGAATGAAGAACATGGAATGATTACCAACCTCAAAGTGTAAAAATAATTACCTTCTCTCTTTTTTTAGATCAGAATCCTCACTCCAATCATCACTGCTAACTTTTCTCGTCTTTTTTCTTTTTCTTTTAATTTCTCTAAATTCTTCTGCTGTTTCTTCTTCAGTAGTACTATCAGAATCTCTCCTTGCTTTTAATTTTAATTCCTGTTCCGACTTAGTTGGTGTGTTGCTTCTGTAAGTTTCTCCAACATTTTTGCTTTTCAGTTCTGATTCAGGCAGTACTGCCTCCATGAACTTTTTATATTCCCTGTCTAAAGCAACCTCATCTCGGTACGCATCAAACATTTTATGTCTCGGCTCAAAATTACCTTTTGTAGCTGGTAACTCGCTGTTTTGGCTAGAATCATCTGTTTCCCAATTTGATGTTAAGTTTGAAACACTCTCTATTAAGCATTGATTAATCCTTAAGTACCATGTTCTTGATTTGAGGCATGGCGAGTCAAATAATCTGCAATGATCAAATAACAAAATCACAAATTCATTAATAGTACTTTAATGTTTTAATAAAAACTTCACAATTTCATAAAATGAATGATTTTAGATTTTAAAAAGTAATAAATAGCAAAGGGTTTTAATTTTATATATTAAATACAACTGTATTTAGACCCAAGCTTCTGACTTAGAACGAAATAATATAAATTCACAATGTGGATATAAAAATGAGACAAAATGTATTTTTTATTAAACTTCATTATTTATTTTGTTAATTTATTTCTTAACTTATATACATAGATATGGTGCTCTGTCATATCTTAAATGAACATGTTAAATAGCGATAACCATAATGTTTTTAATACACTAACAACTAAAGCATACATTCTAAATGTGAGTTGAAAATTTAATATCTATGCCATTAGAGGTCACACACGCACACTTATACTCAATTACATAAGTGCGTGCGCCTGTATTCATACATATTACAATATTGTATTGAAAATTGAAAAAAGTGTGAACAGCTTCCTAGGACTTTTAACTTTTTTTTGGACTGATGAAAAACCAAAAAGATCTTAAAAGAAGAGATGAAGAAACAGTAAATACATATATTCATTGCGTAATGGCTTCTTTTTCTTCCCATGAACTATCAATAATATAAAAATGTAATCATTCCGCGATAAATGAACTGGCATTGCCTAGTTCATCTACCTCACTAACTAGTAAAGATATTGATCAATTTGACATCCTATGCACATAACTAAGTAATATTATATTTCATTTGATTGTGATTTAAGTTATGAGGTTAATTGTTTAAATTCCGAACCTGTTCCTGGTCTTACTATCTGGCTTGCGCCAACCATATGTGCCAAAGTGTTCTTTTATGTACCTGTGGCAATTAGAAACCAGTAGACTAATAAAAAAACTGTATAATTTTTTCCAAAATTATGTTTGCCTGCACAGAGTAAGCTTTAAAAATTGAAGCCTACGACAACCAGAGGTTTTGTGGCTTGACTTTGAGTCTTGATTAGACTCGTGAATCTAATAATATTTTATAAGGAAAAGAAACATTTAAATAAAAACAACAATTAAATAGTATAAGTATGAATAAAATACAGTTCAAATTATATTAAAATAAAATATTAGAAACAAAACTTATCTAATTTAGGCTCGGCAGATAAATAATAAATAAGTTAGATTATACCAAAATTCTGCAATATTTCAGAATCAATTACTTACTGATCACACCCATAGAGTCTGTCAACTAAACCCATTTTGCATGTTTCTAATTCATCATAAACAATAGCTCTATCTTTGACACAGTTACATATCTTTGGGTTTTCTGTGTACCACAGTTTTGGGATAGTCATTGTACTTCTGAAAATATATTCATTTATGTAAATTGTATTTAAAAAAATAATACATAAAAACTCAATATGTGCATAAAAATTAATCAATAAATGTGTATCTGGCTAGCTAGCTAGATATACATTTGATTCTTTAATTGATTAAAACTAGCAATACAAAATTTACCAAGAATACTCCTTTTACATTTTAAGTATAATAAGGTCATCAAATATTTATTACCTATAACATCTATTATTGTCATGTCTGAACAGCAATGGTTGGCATATTTTAAGGACAAAACTCCAAGTTTCTAATGATTCCATTGTAGCTTTGGACATTTTTTCAGTTGGGTAATAATCAAATTCATTGCCCATAATTTCGCTCATTCTGTAACTATCATTGGACTTATAACCACTCTCTGTCGATTTATAGCCACTTTCGGTAGATATGAAACCACTCTCTGAATAGTCACTTCTTTGACTTCCATAATAACTATCATCTAATTCTGGTGTGATTGATCCACTTTTGTGATAAGCCTTTTCCGATTTCTCTGGTGTACTACACAAAGCACTGTCGCTTAGTTTTTCAGGAGATAGTTCATATTCAACAAGGAATTTCTTGTCTTGACTCGTTTCATCTGATATATCCCCCTGTTTGATCTCATTTATAACAGATTCCAAAAAGTTATCATTAGATTTGGAAGAATAATCATCTATAGACCCATTTTGGGAATTATCATTTGATATTTCTTGAGCACTAAATGAATCTATAGAGTTTTTAGGTGATGGCTTGTATGATGGTTTATTTCTAAAAAAACGTTGCGACTTGGAATAGATAGCCAGATCCTGATTGCGATTGTACATGCCTAGCATATCCCCATCATCATCAGGGTCAATTTCATATTTGAATGAGTCCATCACTGGTTGCAACTTTTTTATTGGTTCTGATTTTTCAATTTTTGTAACACTGTTTTTGTTTTTACACATAGGACTACTCACTTTATGATCTGATTTCTTTTTACTAGCAGATATACTATCTCTTAACATCTCCATCGGATCTTTGAACTTTGATTTTGCCTCTACCTTCTCAGCATTCTTTACAATTGATTCATCTGGTTTGGGGCTTGATGTTTTTTCTTCAGTGTCCAGTGACCAACTATCACAGACCAGGTAATCACTAAGATTAACATCTGCTTCTTTTGTATCCTTTTCGTTTGTTGTTACAGGTTCTTTATTCGATTTCTTTTCAATCCTATCTTTTTCTTTCCCTTTGTCCTTGATTCGATCTTTGTCTTTAGAGTCTTTATCTCTGTATTCTTTTTTATAATCAATACTTTTTTTATAATCACGGTGTCTGTCGGTTTTTCTTCTATCTTTGTCCTTTTCTTTGTGGCTATCAGACCATCTGTAACGGTTTCGAGGTTTATAGAGATCTAATTTTTTAGTGTCAAGTTGTTCTTCTGGTTTGGGCTCTTCTTTTTTCCTTTGAAATGGATTATCATAGTCTGGTAAAAGCTTTTGATAGTCAAATTTAAACTCTTTGCCAGCAGCTCTCGCTTTTTTGGCTTCCGATATGAGTTCATCAACTTTAGAAGGATCCAAAAATATTGTATTTTGATGTTAATACACAGAATTAAAAAAAAATACTTTGACTTAAAATATTAAATTAATAAAACAGTAGACTTACGAAATAAAGCTCTGTGATGGCATTTTTTGAGACAGAAGGTGCAATCAGTACAATTTTTAAGCAATTTAGTCTTTTTGAGCACACGAAACCGAGAAGCTTCAAGCAAAACCCATACAAAAATGAAAAACAAAACCATTAAACCAATTCCAAAAGCAAATAAAAGCAGATAAAACTATTGAAAAAAATAGGGAAAACAGACATGCAATTTTATATGACATGATCTTTACTTAATTTCCAAATATTTGAAATTTTATACAACGATCATTTCCAATTAATAAATGATAATATATAAATTCACAATCAACTAATAGAAATGACATAAAAAATTAAAATAAAAAATGGAGTTGTACAGACCCAGTGAATTTATAAGTGAAGAACTAATTGGTATGTAATGTAAATACAAATATTAACTACACAAAACAATAAAGAACATGTCACATATAAAGACGACAAAAAGAAATGGTGATTTTGCCAAATTAAATATTAATAATTTTTGCTTCCAGCCCACAATAATATCATAGAATTTTGTTAGATTGCATTACAAAAAAAAAAAATAGGCAAAGATTTTTGTCTATCAAAAAACAGACTTTACAACATAATTATTAGCATTTATCACCAAAGTTAAAAGAAGCTTTTGTTATTATCACAATTTTTATAGATAATAATCGAGAAATATTTGTTATCAATAAACACAGATTTTTAGTATTAGTCAATAGTGATGTCAGGGAATAGTGTGGTTTGAAATAAGAGGTAGTGACAGAGTAGAAAAAGGTATGCTGTGGTGGATTTGTCATCTGGAAAGGATAAATAAAACTAAACATAAAAAACAAACCGCTGATGGAAGGCTCAGCAAGGGGCACCTTAGAAAACCTTATGTAAATCAAATTGACATGTTAAAGAAAGGCCAAGGCCAAAATTTAAGCAACCAAAACTGACAACATTGCACGAAATGATTGATGGACATCAGTGAAGAAACAAAGATATGCAAGGACTAACCCATATAGAGATCTATGCCTCGCTGCTTATTCTTTTGGGAAATAGGTGTTTTCCAAAAATATAGAAAAATAAAATAATAATAATGTGGGTAGTAATGGTATTCTCTTTTCCTTCATAAGAGTGATAAAATATTTTAAATTTGCAAATACATTGTGGCAATTAAAACTATGCTTTTGGCTGGGAATTCTTTGGTTAAATATGGTATAAATTAAAAACACAACATTTATAATTAATACTGCAGAAGGATTTGATATTGTACTGTCCAAGGCTAGTTTGAGCAGTGTAAAACTGTATATATGGATATTATTACACAAAATCAATGTAATTTTTTTCAGATTTAAACTTATTTATTCCTATTTGATTCAATGTTTTTAGGGGACATACCCAAATTATGTGACCCATATTTTACAATTTATGACCCCCCCCCTTCGGTGACCAAGCGTAGTATTTGCTAAAACACTTCCCCCCTACTTTTCACGTAGTAATTCAAAGTTTTCTTCTAACAGAATGTTAATATAATCAAGGAGAAAAAACTTATTTTAAAATATATAGTAACTTACGTTATACTACAAATTATAGAATACTATATAAGCGCCCCACTTCTAAATAAGTACATAAACTATCAGTTTTGAATCAGCTGGCGTCCCGGCACATTTGCGTTGCAATCTGTTAGTTTAATTTGAATATATTTCCGAAAAAGCGCGAGAATTCTCAGACTACGTGATGAAGCATTGAGCCGCCGCCCCGCCCTGGCGTGACCAAGCGTTGTATTTTGAAGACCCCCCCCCCCCTATGAATCGGTCACGTAATATGGGTATGTTCCCTTAACTGTGAATATTGCAAGTTTAAGCATGCATTCAAGTTTTCGAATTAAGCATAAAGCAGACATTTTAGTCAATTGGAAATTAATGTATATAAAATAAGAATAAAATACCAGGCTACTATTAGTTAAAGTAATTCCCCTTAGATATATACAACATAATTTTTATTATACTGTAAAACCGAAGCACCCCAACTTTGAAATACATTTTAAAATTACTCTATGAAATAATTAAAATTTATAATGTAACTGTACATAAGTTATAAATGATATTGACTTGTTCCATTTTTTGTGCAAAGATGGAACTTGATGCATCCATCAGCATGGATGCAATGCACATGGTGTAAAAAAAAAATAGCCAATCCTCGTCCGCATGCGAGTGAACAGGATAACTCGCAGCAAGCAGCAGCGGCTGGTGGCCGAATAGAGTATTATCTAGTTTCTCATATAATTAAAATCACATTGTATATATTACATACAGAATTTATTAAGATTCGAGATACCATAAACCCCATACTTGACTAGATTAAGTTTTATAACATTGGTAAATAGTACACTTTCATTTGAATTATTTTGTTCAACTATATAACAAAATCTTTCAAGTAATATTTATCAGCAGTTGTGTCTAATGAAATGATGCAACTGATGGCATTTTGTCATTTTGTTGACGAAACAAATTGATTATATTTACCCAAAAATGATTTGATAGGTGGCATAGCTTTAGTTGGCATCGCAGTTTCACTGTTGGGTGGAGGGCATATAAGCCCTAATGGTATACCCAATTCTACCAGTTCCATTTTACGTTTCATATCTTCAATTTCTGATAAAGTTTTTTTTTGCAGGTCAGAATAAGAATCAGCTGAGAAAAAAAAAGGTGTAATTTAAATATTTTTTGGAAATAGAATTTGGTTCAAGGGATTAAGTATATGGTGAACATAACAAACAAATTTTATTTTAAAAGATTAATTCTTATTTAGCAAAAGTAATTAAGCATATTGACTACATATTTATGGCATTTTGTAGGAAATTCATTTACACAACTAATTCACTATATAATTAAAATAATATAAAAATAAAATATATATTTTGCAGTCTTGATCAGATAAAAACATAGAGTAACTTCTTTTAATAAGTTATCAATTAATAATAACTATCAGAGATATTTTAGAAAATTTGTTATTTCAATAATAACATAGCATTAAGTGTGGTTTCTAAGTTTGCTGACTACTTTTGGTTATCATCTATAATAATGTAAAGTACCTAAAACATTATTCTTCTTGACTCCCGGTTTAGGTGGTTTCGGGAGTCTTCTGGATTCTGCATCAGGATCCTGAACTTTAGGTGTTGTTTTTGTACTAGATAGTTTCCCAATCACCACAGTGGGACCTGTAACTAATTCATTGTACATTCAATTAAGCTTTGATATTCTTTTGTCAACTTCACATTATTTATAATGCACTTTTATTAAAATGTAATTTTAATTGACTTAAATGTTAATAATTTAGTGCCTATCATGTATTAATTCCTTCGCTCTTTAATCTTTCCAAATTTCAAATCATTTCTAGTGACTAACGTCACATAGAGACGAATATCAGACTTGTATATATCGTATATCGGCTTGAGAGTTGAAATGAATGTCACCCGCAGTGGCTTGCTATAGGAGCTTATGATGGCAGAGGTCGACTCTCTCAACGGCTGCCATAGACATGCTACTTCTTGTGTAACTCTGGTTTATAGTCCTAATGAGCTATGTGCTAAGTAAATAGAATATTGTAATAAAAAGGGTGCAATACCAATTTGTTTATTACACAACAGACATGAATGCAATTGATTTTTTCCTTTTGTTTTTCACAATCCATTTTAGCCCCATCTTTTGTGATAAATTTCAAGGAGATGTGTTCGTTAAACATCAATCTTTATTGGTGGCAAAATAACTTACAGTCCAAGAGTGTTATCGAGTGTGTCAATAGCAAGCAACTTCATGAATGTTCTTTTCACCAGTAAAAACGTTTATGTATATGAGCCATTAGTGATGACTTGCCAGTGTTACTAATATAGTCACCTAATATTTGTTATTTGTTATGTCATACATACTTATTACTGTCTACTGGGTAAGATGTCCACAAGCCATTTATCACTGTCTTAGGTAGATAAATTGGACATAGCTTTAACAGAAACCATACCAGTTGAGTTTCTGGCCATTAACAGTAGGAGAATTTTCTGAAGTCCAGTCTTAAGGTAGTTACAAAGTTCAAGGAAAGAAGTAAGGTTGAGGACCACATATAAATCTGACACTGTATATCGTTACTAGCTCCATACACAGCTCTATCCACATATGCCTGGAATTAATTTCTCCATTTTTTATATCCCGCTATCATCTTACAATTGTGATCTGTTCTCTGCCTCGTTTTCAATTTTGATTTCAATTACACTCCTTTCCAATTCCGGTTTTGTTCTTAAAACTCCAAAGACAGTTTTGAATTATATCTTATGTACAGTGAAGACTATTTACTAATATTGGATGGTAGGACATGTTTTCACTTTCACTAAGATTATTTCATACTAAATATGTTAACAGTAAATATATCCACTTTGTTAATTGTTGTTAATAAATATAAAACTTGTTAATTTTTTTATTCGAGTTCAAATTTTGTAAATTTTTTTAGAACTAATGTAACATATATTGTAAATATGTCAATATGGTTCATAGATACATTTTGTTAATAACTAGACTACAACACCTCCGATTAGATCCAAGCATAGCTGTATGATCCATCATCTAAACAAAACATATATATTGCATGAACATAATCTCAATTGATTATGTTATTGGGATGGAACAGAAGCATCATTGATCATTATATGAACCTAATTGACATTTTTTTTTACCTGATGAGTTTTATTTTTTTGTGTAATCAATTGCCACCAAAACATGTTCTGTCCAAGATATTTCAAAAAGTTTCCTAGTATTCTGTTCAAACAAGAATATATTGATATTTCACAATCTCATTGTTGTACAGTGTGAAGTAAAAGTAAACAAAGGACACACACCTGTAGACTTTACTAAAGTTTTGGGTAATATCGGAATTTTCTTTTGAATAGAAAATGCTCGAAGCCTTTTTTTCGCATTTTTTATTCCTTGCTGTGAAGTTATAATTTTTGGGAGCGCTGCTTCATTTTGAATACTCTTTCCATCACCTGACTGAAAGAGAAATAGAGTAAACAGTAATTATATTTGTTAATTACAAAGGAATATAAAAAAATTGGGTCACGAAAATTTTTAAATATTATCAAGAGTATTAATTCAAGATAATTATAGAAATGTGATTCAATTATTTCAAGTAATTATACCTATTCATCAAAAAATTTGTTTTTATTGTAACTTATGACATAGAATTCAAAAAACTTATTATGTGGAAAAAATATCCACCCCTATTTATGTACAAAGTTTATAGTTAATGAAATGTCTATGAATGTGTACTTGATTTTTTAAAGTATTTAGTATTACTTTTAAAAATGTTCATTTAATTATTATATAATTATATTAGGTCAGGGAAAAAGTTTTGTTTTTTTATATAAATAAAAAGTTGCAATAAATTCTCTTTGGTTGTGTCGTTTGTAATTGGCTAGTTTTATTATCATTAAATAGATAACATTTAAGAAACTGAAAAAAAGCACAGGTTTGCACTACTGGAAAAAAGAGTCTTAACAGACAGACAATGAAGTGGTCCTATATGGGTTCCTTTTTCCTTTTGAGGTACAGAAACTTTATAAAATGGTGAAATAAATATGTATGAATTTAAAAATAAATAGCAAAAACCACCTACAAATAATTTTATGTCAAATGGTCGAAGTACCATACCAACACATTCAATAATTTTTAACTAATGCTCAGCCAAAGAAGGAATAATTTTCGTTACATGTTTATTTCAACTATATGTGCTTATTTACATATTTCGAGATATATAGTATAACATAAAGTTTAGTGATGAATTAAGTCTATAATAATTAATGGAAATCCCATTGTCCTCCATGAAACAAGTCTTTGCATACAATATGATGGCGCCATTGCAGTCTCGGAATTGGTCGACATTGGTGATTGTATAGAATTCGATGTCCCACATTGTCAGCAAACGAAAGAGTCATTAGCTAACTATTTCAATGGATGCCCCAGGTTTTGGGGTTGACTATAAAAGTTATGCGATTTCTTTAGCAAAAAAACAGTCTCATATCATGATAATTTACAATCATCTCTACATGGCTATGGCAATGTGCAACATGTGGCCAAATGACAGAAAATGGACAGTATATAGTTGGCTATCTGTTCCAGCCGAGTACCAAGCCCTTCAACAGTGTGAAATAGTCAATCGAATTGCTTAATCATTAGTTAATAACATGGCTTCAAGTATCAAGTACAAATGAATCGGAATAAAAGAGGTCAAAGACAGTGTTAGATTTTTGCAAATTTCAAATGACTTCAGAAAATGACAAAATGTACTCAATTTTTATCAAACTGCACAAAGCAAAGGAAAGTGTTTATCAGCCTATATATATTCCTTTGTGGCATTCTAGACACCAAATACGTGGACACATTTTGATGATTCTTAGGTCAATCGATTTGTCTTAATCTTGGAAGTGTCATTAAAGACACTACTGTAATTATAATTCAATATGGCAACAATCAGACACCATATTGTATAAAATAAAAAATGCAAGGCGATGAATTATATTAAGTAGAGATACTTGAATAAGTCTTTGAAATATTTAGATTTCTCTAATCATTTTTCATTTTAAATGTCTATTTAGGGTTTATAATGATTTAAGTTGCTTATAAAGTTCTTATATTTGTACAATAGGTCTTATTGACATGAAAAATAATTATTACAAAATCAGAATGGTGGCCGTAAAATACATAAAGTCAGTTAAAAGAAAAAAATTTCATACCAAATTGAGTGATATATCACTGAGTACATCTTTCTAAAAACTAGAGATTTCTTAAACTATTTTACAGCAATAACTTCTAATTTCAGAGTTACACAACTTAAATTTATAATTTATTAATATTAATTAATACCACTTGATAAAAGTTTATCATGATTATTACAATAATTTATTATGTTGATACCGTTAATGACCAGTAAGCAATTTTAGTCTATTGTTAAAAAAGAACTAAAAATATCAAGTATTTTTTTTTTGTAAACATTCGAAAAAAGCTGCATATAAGTGAAGAGAAGTGAAGATGTAAAGAAAGTAAAAAAGTAAAAATGGAAACAAGATGGTGAAAAATATCATACAAATAAACATGACAAATATTTGCAGTGGCCAATGTCAGATTCATGTTTCTTTACTTGCTGCCACTCTGGCTACATGTATGCCTCCGATTGCAAATACTTATCATATTTTTGATTGGGTAAATTTTAATACTCTATTTTCATCTTTTTAGTTCATTTTTATGCAGTTGAGTTTTATCTAATCTTATAACCTTAAAATAAGTAATACCATTTATAAATATACATTAGCCCGATACAGGTCGATAATGGTGTATATCATTGATGAAACAGATTCAATTTTGTTAATTTTCAAGTATTTCATAATATAACATTTAGCAAATAATATTTCAATATGTTCATAATTTCAGTTCTGGAACATAGTTTTAAAAATTGAATTTGATATGAACATAAATTTCATGTATTGGTTTGACATATATGTTTAATTTTACAAATGGAATATTGTGTAACTAAAGTTAATATCTTATAAAACAATTGATAAATGAAGTTACTATGATTTATCACATTATTCTCATAAATTCAGCAGGATTTAAATTAAAAGAAGAACAAGTCACTTTAGAAGTATGAAGTTTCAAAGTTTTAATATTATCAATATACATCAAATTTGTCGACATATTCAGTATTATTAATTATTGTAGTTTCAAATTAAAATATTTTTGAACAAATATAAATTAAATACGAAGCAAAATTATATGAAACCTATAAGAAAAAATTAAGATTACTACAAGTAGTCGTTTGAAAGAACATAAAAAGCGAAACCGTTGCTTAAGCATCATAATGAAGTAGAGATGTTTAATAATATATATTAGTAACGTACCGGTAATGGTATACTATCAGGAGCAAGGTCTGTTGGTATTTCTTCGGTCGCGGCACGCTCATCGGTCTGAGAATTATTCGACATGGTGTTTGATGTTTTTAGATGAGTGCTAACAAAAGAATAACACTACATTATCTTAGTTATGCTTCCATTCGACAAACAAAATATAAATTGATAATAATAACGCTAGAAGAAAACTCTGACAAAGACATTTTAGACTGTACGTGAAGTAATGTCAACCTCAGTGATGTCAACATTATTTCCATGACATCAACCGTCAACCAAAACCAAAGACATTTCCTTTCTAAAAATAATGAAGCAAATTGGTAGTTACACAGCCACAAGTTCAAATAATACAATATGCTCTATAATGATCTTGAGTAATACTTTAAATTTAAACATTAGATTAACAATTAATGTAGAAAAAAAAGAAACAAAGTGAGATGGTTATTAGAATTAACTTTAACAGTTGTTTCTGATAATCTTCTCTAAAACATTTAAAATTTTATTAAATGACAGTAAAAAAAATCGTATAGTCGTATTAAACTGTAAACAAAAGTCTTGTATTTATAGTTCAGAATAGGTAATATTAGTTTTATTTGTGAAGGTTAATGACCGGCATATTGTTTGAAAAAGGCTTACGGCAAGTTGCATCAAAAGAAAAAAGGCAAATCGTAAACGTTAACCATAAGTTTAAACTGTTTGTTCATACAATATCGGTTTAGTTCTACAATTAAGCTTATTTTTGATATAACTCCCCGTTAAACTATATATGTGCTCGAAGCATACGGACATTTTTTTTCTATTAATAGGTTGAGCGTTAAAAAAAGTTCTTATGGCGAACATCCGAGAAACAATAGAATTGACTTGAATTAAATAAATGAATGTAATATTATCATTGATGTTACACCTTTTTGACTCCTTAAGTATAAAAATATCAACACAAGGGTCAACTAAGAAAATTTATTCTATCCGAGCAATTAATGTGTAAAGTATGTCGCCAATAAGTAAAGAATCTTTTTCATGAATTACAAAAATACTAAATTACTAATAATAAGCAAACTAAATCTTCTACGAGCCCTTAAATTATGATTATGTATTAATCAGGTTGATGTGTCATTCCGTTAACAACTGAAACAATCTTGTTGTTATAAACATACAAACGAATAACTTTGTCGTCCATACTCACATATTATGTATGGCTGAAGAGAAATAAATTAGATACATAGCTAAAAATACTAAAGTACTAAAGATATTAAATATCAGTATCAAATTTCTACATTCACAATTTTTAGGAATTCTCTTTTTGGTGGCAATATCTTCGTTTCTAAACTACCTTTCATACAGCAAAATAGTTTAGTGTCAAACTTGGCTTAGTTTCGAGTTATTTTGATAAAATAATGGGCTAAAAACACTTGGTTATATTCTCAAAAATTCAGTATCAAAACTGAATATGCTCACACCAGCCAATAAGACCATTCATTTCAAAGCAAAACAGCAATGGACGTCCATTTAATGGCTAAATGTTTTTAACAAATTAAATAAGAAATCCTATGTTTTCATGTGATAGTCATTGTATTTTATCAAGATGGATATTTTTACTTTTCCTGTCACTAAAAACTGACACAGAAACATATTATACAACTACATAATTGGAAGACAAATAAAACGAAAAAATTGGTTAAGATTATATATATAAGTGAACCATACTTAAAATAGATCGAACTTGAAGAATGTCACGTGACTATGCGTCTAATTAACGAACGTAATGTTTTAAGTCAGACATATGATATTAATATATAGATATATTAATATCGTATGTATTGTATAATATTTTGTAAAATCACTTGAACCATAGGGTTCAAGTGATTTTACAAAATGTATCAAAATTGGGTTGAAAACTTATTAGTA
Source organism: Eumeta japonica (assembly GCA_005406025.1). Lineage (NCBI taxonomy): Eukaryota > Metazoa > Arthropoda > Insecta > Lepidoptera > Psychidae > Eumeta > Eumeta japonica. The sequence goes on from BGZK01000918.1 coordinate 105,812, forward strand.
GGTATTTGTTATGATAAAAATCACATCAAAATAGTATGTCAGCAGCAACGTCTAATGACTTAATACCTTACTAATATTCTTAATGCAAAAGTATAGATGGATATTTGAAAGCTTTGGATGTGCTTTTATAATTTTACACTTAGTGTTATTTACACTACTGAACTTGTTTATGAATTTAGTTAGGAATAGGAAACAGGAATGTGAATTTTTTCTTACATACAACGATAAAGGTTACGGGTTGAATTCTCATATTCGAACAAATGTTTGTCCGATCATCTTGTACCTTCTTATATTTAACTACTGTTTTATTAGTTTGTTACTCTTGTTCCTTAAGTAGCAGGACAATAGTAATGTGTCATTAATGTTTGAACTTTCTTGCACTAAAAGCAGAGTATAGAATGTGTCTTCAAATAATTTTAAATATATTTTTTCTTGGTTTTACGTGTTCTGTCAGTCTTTGCCAAGAACACCACGTTGTAAGCACAAAGGCAAAGTGTTTGAATGCAGTCAAGTGACAGGCACTATATTATGAAAATTTCATTCAGCTTTTTACAAGAATACTATTAAATCTAGTCAAGATGCAATTATATGAAAATGCTGTCAAGCATTACCAATTCAAACCAAAAGAACAAAGACTTTGGGACTGGATTCTACGATTGGAGTCCAGACCTTTTCAAGAGCTACCAAGCAGTTTACAATTAAATATCACATTAAAGTCGATAAACAATTTATAACTGTTTCCCAAAAGTTGTTTTTAGCCACACTTTGCTTGAAAAAAGGACGTGTTTTAAATTTGGTTCAAAAGTCTTTTGTAAGTGGCGAATTTTCAATAGAAAAAAAGATCGTAAGCTAAACTGTTCAAAGATAAAAAAAACTATCAGTACATGTATTTATTAACAAAATTCCGTGTATAAAATCACACTATTGCCGAAACCAAACTTTAACCTGCAAAAATTGGCAGGTGATCTTAATATCCAAAACTTCACAAGCGATATAAATATGAATGTCCAGCAACAGGAAAGGAGTCGTACTTTAAGCACATCTTTAATACTGAATAAAACTTAGGATTTGGCAGTCTTCGCACGTGCTATATGTGCATACAACTATTAGAAAAAATAAAAATAGAAAAAGATGAAAGGAAGAAGGATCAGTACAAGGTAGAAAAGAGAGCTCATTGCTTGAACGCAAAAGGTTTTTGTTAGCTGATGAAGACGGGAGAAGAGGGTGTGAAGACATTGTCTCATGATTTTCAAAAAAGCATGAATTTTCCTAATGTACCAGACCAGTCATGCTATTATAGCAGACAACTAAATCTTTTCAATTTTACCGTGTGGAAGGAACTTCAACGGTGTCACTGAATAAAAACAACATTTTCGCAAATGTCTAAACGGTAAACACTTACTCAAAAAATCTAACACAATAGCATCTGCTGTATATAACAATTATAAACAAAATATACCTTACCAATGTAACTACCATTAAATTGATCTCAGATGGCTGCGGAGGTCAGAATAAAAATTCCATCATAATAACAATGTATTGCAAATGGCTGTGGGAACATCCCTCGAACAAAAGAATAAAAATCGTGTTTCCAGTTATTGGCCACTCCTATCTTCCAGCAGACAAAGTAAAATTATGAAAGATAAAATTATGAGTATGATTGTCCCTGGCGAAATAAAACCAAACACATATAAAAGCATTAAAAATGAAGGACGTGTAAAACCTGTTATCAAAACATTTTGGAAAAGGTTGGCAAAACCTGGAAGAATTAAATTTTTATTCAAATGTGATAAATATTGTTGAAATTGTATCTGAGAATAAAAATAACACTGAAGAATTTGAATGTGAACCCAGAGAAGAAGCACTATTTTTTATTGTATAGTTTTTAATTAATAATATAGGTATAAATAAATAGGTGAACCATATTTTTTATTATTTTATCTCTACAATAGTATCTTTTAACCTTTACACTACTGACTCTAACATATTGTAGCTTATCTGAAAACATATAATATAATAATGATTGACGTGCTACAAACCCTACTTTTGCATATATAAAATAATAAGGTTCCAAAATTAATTGTTTTCTACAGTTTTTGATAAAATGAATACCCACTAGCCCTAATTACTGAATCCGTCCTTGAAATCGGAAGCCTTGAGAGTTGTGATCAAACATTGTTAAGTTCTGGGAAGTAGGGATTATGTTTACAGCTTGAAATCAAGACAGTTTACGTCCATTAGTTTTAATTTATTTATTCTATTTTTTTAGTTTACGGGTATGTTAAATATAATATAAGTGTGAAAAGTATGCTATTTAATTATTCTAGATTATTTGCTTTAAAGTTGTCATAAAAAATGAGCTGATTTTTTTTGGTTTCTGTAAAATTATTCTTGATAAACGTAGTCAAAATTGATCCCACGTCCCAGATATTAAAGTACTAAAGGTACTGTTGCATCTAGGTGTCTTATATTTTTACTTACCTTTCACAAAAACTCTATATAAGTATCTATAAATATTTTAAGACACTTATTAATTTGTTTGGAAAAGCAAGTATGTATTATGTTTCATGATTCTATAAACGTATTAGTTATAACAGTTACTACACGTATGGCGTATAACAATATAATATTATAATGTTAAACCTCAATGAACATTTATGATATCCGTCGACCAGATTATTCTATAATTGTATAAAATGGAAAGAACAAAACGAACGACAGTGACTAGAATACAATGCACACATGAACTTCCAACTGCAATGATAAAGTTACGATATATATATATATATTTTATTAAAAAAATAATAAAATTATTCTAATAAACTTTATTCATCTACTTTTTCTAAGAGCAATGCCTTTTATTACACTATCAATATATATTACATCGCGTTCATACTTCTTGCTCAGTAGACAAGATTGTTAGATTGGTTAGCCTAGTGTCTTTTTGTTACGCATATTTATTTACATTAAGGAAATTCTTCGGTTCGGTCACAATAATAAAAACTATATTTATTTTAATACCTCCAAGTTGTAGATGGACAAGAATATCAAATAATTATTCCAAATTTTAGTTCAATATTAAAGTTCCACTTCACGTTGGCCTGTACATGTTCCAATGCGATGGCACATGTATTGGCAAAAAAATTACTATTCTGTCCACACGTTGGCAAGTCGTTCAGTATGTGTTGGTGCAGACACCGATATGGATGTTGAAATAACAACACCCGCTGCTATTAACTTGTTTAGCGCATACAAATGCTACCTTGTTGTGCACCGCAATAAAGTAATTAAAAGAAATGGAAGAAAAGAAGAAGGTGGATGCTAACTATGCATCGCAATATAAACATTTATAAATTTAAATGTCTGTTCGTTAGTCATAAAAAATGTAGCCATTTCTGGAGGTAACATTTTAATATTACTATACGTACAAATATCACGGCAGGTAGCAGCGTACAGTACAACGCACGAAGCTTTGCCGCTCTGAACTATCTGCGCATTATGCAATACGCAGGTTTAACACTCCCCGAGCCCCGACCCTTCCTTCTTCATTCCTGCGTGCCAATTTTATGCCATTGCGACGCTTTCGTGACTAATTTCACAGCAGTAGAGTTTCGTACGTTGGGCTGTCGCGATCAACGTGTGGACGCGATGCCAAACGTTCCGCCAGTGCCCTTTGATCTGCGTTGAAAAACCGACCACACAGCGGATCGCGCGCTAACGCTCGGGCCAGTTCCAAAGCGACCGATTAGGCCATTCTACACGCTGTCCATGAGCATTGGCCAGCGCAATTGGCACATGTATTGGCCAATGTGAAGTGGAGCCTTTACATTATGTCATGATTGTTAACTGTGAAGTTTTACCACCCCAACGTAACGCCCGGAGTGAGCTTTCCCCACCGCTACGACACTGCTTCACATTATCTGTTGATACTGCTAAAATATATAAAAAAAAACATAAATTATCTATTTTGTAATTATAATTTAACATTATTGTGAGTGGTTCTTTTTTAGTTGAACATCCTAACTCTTAGATATAATCGTACACAGTTAAGAGCTGGGGCATCGCTCATATGTTTGTTGAAAGCCATTAATAATTTTAGGTTCAACTGGAGAACCATAGAGTTTTAGCGCCATCTATTAAGTCTTTTGAAAATATTTTCTTTAAGCTATTATAAAATTGTGCACATGATGATCGAATACATAACGAAGTATATCTCATTAAATTGAATATTAACTAAACATGTTAAATTATAATAAAACAAATTCAATAGCTTAAACTCATTTCGAAGAAATGTATAATCCAAAGTAAAAATAATTTTTAAACCGGACAGGTAGTTCCTGGGATAGGTCGTTCAAACATATAAAAACTTCATTTTTATAATATTAGTAAAGATAACGTACGATTGTCGGCCGTACGTTGCTTTAATAGACCTTGTCAAATCTAATAATATTTTACTATTGAGGATGTATAATACCTGTGAGAATACCAACGCTAATTTTGGTTAAATGATTTTGTTGAAAAGATTTTAATGTCGGACTGTCACCAGCTCTGCGTCGGGGCTGGCACGAAAGCTCGATGGTTTTTGATGTAACGTGAATATAAGTAGAATGCTGTTTGAGTCCATGTCCAAGGTCAGATGAGTCGTAATCAGATAATCGTGTGGTCATAAGAGGAATTCTTATTATATAGATAGTGCTCCATAGGTGTTCTTCCGAATTTACGTTTACCTTGACATATCTGAACCATGTAAACCTAGTCAACCGACAGCTCGTCTTAAGATGTCGCAAACGTTTGAGTCTGCCTGCATAGGATTTTAGTATTGCGCTAGATAGCCATGATACCACGATGCCGCCAGTGGTCCGATGCTGATCGAGAGCAGCGCGTCTGGGATGCGCGATCAGCTGAGCCGGAGACAATGGCGGTTTACGATGCTACAAATTATTCCATAGGTTGCTAAATATATAGTTTTCCATAGAAGTACTTTGACAACAAAATTCGTATTTTAGGAATGCCTGTATTAGCGCCGCCGACAAGAACCACGTCGCGCTCCTGGCTCTCATCCAATATTGTGTTTTTGTCGCTGAACATCTTCTCGGCGGGTTTGAGCGTAACACATATAGATCCGAATTTAACTATTCGAAGCGTGCTCACGACACAAAAATCGGGGCCCTCGTGTGGTGCATCGATTTCGTCGGCGGCGTCGACGTCGAACTGAAACTTCTTTTGGATGAAACTCGAAGAGTTCCGAAGGGCGAGTGGATAGTTGTCGAGTTCTTTCTCATGCATACGAACTCGTGCGCCGAGTAATTACCGGTATGTTCGTGGAGGTCTTCGCCGCGTCGATGCGGGTCGCCGGCCGTCGTCTTCACCTTGAAGAAAGACCCTTTGCCGACGGTGAGTATGGAGACAATCGCGATCCTTGCTGAGGTGGAGCACGGCAAGTTCCTCTTCATAAGCATTCCTATCGGGGCAATTCTGCGGCGCTTGATTCGTCGGAATCGTTGACGATCCGCTGCACGCTCGCCCCCGTAATTCCATTAGCTTTTTCGGTGACCTGAAAATAATTATTTTTTGTGGCTATTTTTCTGTTAAAATTTAAGCAGACTTTATAAAAAAACTCAACTTCTTCCAGGCTTTGGCGCTTAAAAGTATGTAATATAATAAAACTGAAATATTGTGATAAGACTAATTTAAAAACGTTTGTAAGTTTTCCAGAGACACAACTCAATACGTTTGTATAAAAGTGCATCTAGATCGACGTGAATCGATGCTATCGAACGTACCAAATCGACTACTTAGGGTGAAATGCACGACGTTGAACAATTTTGTCAATCGATACGTCGAATAAGTCTGCATATCCAACCCTTTTCGAAATGCATTCCGAAGAAGACTAGTTGACAGTAACTTACGTAAATATGCTTTTATGTTTATTGTTATTAAAAAGAAAAAAATAAAATAAAATCGCCCGTACGGGTGGCAATCGAGTGTAGCGGCCGATGAAACTATCTGTTGATTGATCGACAATCAACTCGACCATGTTCTTATTGATTGTAAGTTTTGAGGCGATCGATATCGACTAATTGATGTCGATGGACGGCAATCTGGACGCACCTTTACGTCGCGTTATACACTAAATATGGACGTCAAATGAAAAAAAAGTTTTTGATAAATATCTATAATATAACACAAAGTTGACTGATATTTAAATAAGCAATTCTCCTAAAGAACTTTGACTATAATCTAAATAGATTTTTTACCTTAGATATATAGTTACATTTCAGTAGGCACATATAGTTTGGACGAAAAATAAATTTTAACGTTAAACTTCGGGACCCACGTTTAAAATGATGTATGAATCTTTTGAAGATTCTTCAATAGTAAGCTACGTCTTTATAAACTTATTGTAATAATTATTAAAAAAAATCTTTTTGTACTTAAATAAAACAAGATATTTGAGGTGCAATTGAGTCACAGTATGACTTTATTGTGGATTAGTAGTGGTGTATTCAAGTCACCAGAAAGAACTCACCATCACAATGGGAGTCTCAATTTACGTAACGCGTGTGAAACTATTATATGTCAATAATTTATATTCCAAAAGCTAATAAACGTTTTTAAATCTAGCGAAATTTGTAGGTATTTTTAAGGGTAAGCTCGGTAGTAAGAAACGTAACTGTCAATGTTGCCAAACATAACCCAAGAAAAATAATTTTAGAAATATTGGCTAATGATCATGTCTCATAAGTTTTGTTTTCCGAACATATCAACGATATTTTTCTTTAGTGTTGTTTTACACTATTTGGAACAAGGCTGAGCGGGACAATACACATCCTCTTTACTTATCTACCCTCGAAATCTGTAGCTTCTCGTTACTCGGACATCCACCAGAGGTCGCATCGTAAATCTCGTCAGTGAGTGAACACAGAGAGGAGTGCGGTGTGTTCATAACATATTTAATTCGTATGGTGCGAGTGCTTTTTCATTACCAGGAATTGTGAGTAACATTTGCCGTATTTATTTCAAACACAAGTGCATGTTTTATCAGATTTTCGACAGTCCAACACTGAGGCTACCTCTCACAATCTTAATATTTCAAATTTAGAGGGTACGATTTCAATCTATTCCCGTCGACTCGGTTCTGATTGGGGACTGCTAAATAAATAAAAGTCGTCATCGAGTGACAACATCCAGGACCAACGACTGAATGTATTCTGCGAGACAGAATTGCGAACTGCGAATTCTGCGAGGAGTCCTATACCTTTTGATTTGAAGGTAACGCTTTTGACAACTAGGCTAGATCGTTTTATATAAACGAAGGAATCAAAAATTCAGGATGCTAATAACTTTGTATATATGTAAATATATAAGTTTTCATGTCTTCAGCAAAGAAAATTTAAGAACAATGCTATTTAATATTTCATCATTTTGTAGCTTTCTATCGGTGGCTTTGCCCACGTGGACATCGAATTTGTTTCTTCATTTTGTGTATGGAAATACCTCGCTGTCAATTTCAATTTCATTCTCGATTTCAATTTCGGTACCGATACTGTTCTCAATTTAGGTCCCGATTACGCCCTTGTTTATTACCCTGATTTGACTTTCGGTTTCGACCCCGGTTCCGTATTTAATTTCGATACCGTTTCCGACTCTCGATTCTACCGTCCCTGCCGCTTTAGATTCCGACACAGCTCATGGTTTCGATTCGTATGAAGCTAGACAAATGTCAGAATCAAGGTAAAATATAGGTCATCTTGCTCTTGGATAATGTAGCTTTCTATGTGTGAAAGAAATTTTATACAGAATACAGAAGTATTATCTCCTGCCGAAGATGTCTTCTCCCTTCGTCTCCATTTTTCACAGATACTTTCAATGTACAGACGCACCGACTTCTACTGTTTCATTATATGCAAAAAACATTTTTAAAATCGGCTTTTGTTTTTCAGTGAATTGTACTTGTACGTGTTTTATATTTGTAATTGAATATTATTACCGTCTTAAATGCTTAGCTTGATTTAAAAATGACCCTTTCTTATCATTTTATTTTACATTCATAATTTCGGGAAAGAATAAAAAACTAATGAATAAAACAACGAGAAATTACTTTCATCACGTGCATTCGTTCGATAGTTTTTTGAGTTGGAATATCAACCCATTTTCTCTCTCTAAACAAATAAGTAAAATTTTGCAGTCCACTTTCTACCATCAAAAACGAGTTGGAGAGATGAAAAATATATTTTTATCCTCTGAGGTATTTGACCAACTTAAACTTACGGTCAGTAATCATTACTAAATCAATCAGCAATAAATGTCTAACTGGACTGTTCTAAAAATTTTTGTACAGTCTATCAAACGTATTAGCTAGTTTGAGTGAGTAATGTTTAATCAAGTTCTGGTAAGCGCTCAGATGGTAAAGTTTTAGTCCAAACACAGAATTGTCTTCTGCCATTAATGGCTCATTGTTGTCGTCTTTTCGGGTCACTATAATTACCCATTTTACACTCACAGCAATCATAAAATCTCAAAAAGCGACCGATCCGTTTTCAAAAACGTTATTAACATATCAACTCGACTGCGACTACAATCTCCGTATGGCAATACTTCTACGAGTTTGACGGTTCGTGTCATGTGATCGTTTTTCGCTCCATCGATTTAAAGGAAAGTTGTTATGTTTTCATACAAAAACAATTATATTATTGTGTTTGTATGGAAATCAGCAATCCGTTTTTTAAATGTACACACCAACTAGATAAACAGCTTATGCGCATGTTTTCTCTGATGATAATTTGCTGACCGAATAATTCATTTTGCAGCGCAATAGGCACCCTATTATTATATAATATTCACTGATAATTAAAATATTACTATATATTTGTTGATGAATTATGTGAGTTGACTAGACATGATGACTAAAAGTGAAATCAAAATCAAAATCGGTTAACAAAACAATGAACTGTAAGCCATCGAAAGTTATATGCTGTCTCTTTCTTGCAAAAAAGAGAATATTCCATTATGGCTCTAGTTGGCAATGACGTCACTTAGTACTTGTGCCTTCTCCGTCTTATTAGTAATTTAAGCAGACTCATAATATTGCAAGCTGACTGCGAATCGGTTAATTCGTTGACAATGTAGAGTTTTTTTTTTACAGAACAAGGGTTCAGTATGATTTTTTTTTGTTGGAAGTAAAATATTTGTATACCGTCCAAATGATTTAACGACAGACTCTTGTTGCCAACCAGTATTGGCAAATTACTTCTCTCCATTCACTATTACACTTCGATGAGTTAGTACAGTCCATTGTTCATTTTAAGCGTCTTATGAAAGTGAATTCAAAGAGCAGATAAAAGGCGGGAAAATTAAATTTTGTGCCAATGTTTCTAAAAATTCCGTCTCATTACCAATTACCATGAAAGGCTGACTGACTGACTGACTGACTGACTGACAAATCAACTCATCACTATCATTATGTAGTGCGTCAATAACATCACAATAATAAAAGAATATAAATAATATGTATTTAATATATTTTTCTGTATTTGTAGTAGTTATAAGTTGCACTTGACTTAAAGCTTCCTTAATCAAGGTTTGTTTTTTTAATCATGGTTATAATTTTTAGAGTTTCGTCTCCAATAGATGCCTACAGAACTCTATTATTAGGCTCAGCGATATTCTATTTACTCCTCTGTCTGTTCTGCATTTAAAGGCTGTATTTTGGAACTGTATTAAGTAGCCGTTCGAAATATTCATAGAATAAAAATATTTTCCGATAAATTAACAAATATTAAGAAGAAAAACAAGAGTAGTGTTGTTTCATGTTTTATTTTTGTTCTTGATCTACCTTAAAAGCTGTAATAGCGTTGAACTCGGTGTGACTATAACTCTAAAAGTCTAGAGTAAAATAACAAATAAAAAATAAAAATCAGTTAAGTGTGAGTTGAGTTCTTGTAAATAAGAATCCCGATCTGAAAAAAAAAACAAACGACTTCTATAGTAAATACATAACAAAAATATGCTGTGTTTTGATACAAAACTCTCGGTACGTGAGTCCGATTCGGACTTGACCGATATATATATTTTTTGTACTTCTCGCGACATACAGAACACGTACAATAAAACCGTACATAAAAAAAAAAACATGTACAGTTAGATTTATTTGCGTAATTAAATGAATGATGTAACGACGTGTGATCGGTGTTCAAGTGCTAATAGCAGCAGTTGCTTAACCGATTATGTTACGCCACGGTTATTAAGTGGGTACTTCGAATGTGTGTGCAACTCAATAGATGTGAGTCTTAAAGAGCGTTCGCTTCTATAAAAGATTGTAACAGATAACGCGCACGCTCAACTCTCCCGCGCCGCCTGCCCCGACAAACGACCTATTTTGGAGCGCATCGATCGCATCAGCAAACCTTGACATCTAATGAGCCAAAACTGTCAGAATAATGCTAATTATGTTTGCAATTTACAAAGCAATAATGCATGTAAGTCTTTAAGCGTTAAATGTACCTAACTACAGTACAACGCATGAATCTATGCCGCTGTGAAATTAGTCACGAAAGCTGTGCGATGGCAAATAGGAACGCGGGGGAGAAGAAGGGCCGGGGAGCGTCGAACCTGCGCATTGCGTCATTCGCAGGCGATTCAGAGCGGCAGTTTCGTGCGTTGTACTGTCACTTTTCGCCTGAGGCTAGAATATAATCCTCCTTGAGCCATCTCGCTGTCCATCCTAATCTCGGTATCGTTCTCAATTTCGATTTTGGTCTTCTCTAAATTCTGCTCTCTGTCCGGCTTTTAAAATCGATTGAAACCTACCGATCATCGTGCTATTTATATTTGGATTGGTAAAAAGTTGGTACAATATTGTATTCTATTATTTTATGATTACTAATAATATGAACGTGAACTTCTAGATCTATTTCTATACCATTATAAATGTTTTTATTATTTTATAAATGTACATGACTGAAAATTGAATAAAAGAACTAAATGATTTAATAGAACGATTGTCAGTATTTATTTTTGTCAAATATCGAGAATTTCTGTATAGTGGTTTAACGATAAATTAGTCATATTTTTAGTTCAATTGATAATGTTTTGAGATGTCATGAATTAAGGCAGTAAGGCAGTATTTGTCATTTTTAGATATTACGATTTATGTTAGTAACATGTTTTTTAATTAAAACATCGTCAGGTGTTCCGCGACTGACAGAAAATCGAAACAATAAAAAATAATTTATTTACGTACTTAACCCTACATAACTAGACATTCGTCCAGTGAACGACGCGTCCCCCTGCGAAAATCGAGTTAGCTTACTTCTTGTGCCCGCTCGACTGTGCCATTGTGTCTAACTTCCTAATTTCAGTAACTAGAAAAGTTTGAATATAATGTATACATATAATACATAATAGAAATTAAAAAAAAAAAACTGATACGAGTGGTCTTTATTAGAACAACAGAAACCAAAACATCAGTTTTTAGAATTGTTGTCTGTCTGTCTAAATGTTTGTTACTGCATTGAGCAAAAACTGCTGCATGAAATTGAATGTAGTTTTCATCAATGTATTGCTAGAGGTTTTACTTAAAATATAGGCTCTATTTTACCACAGGAAAATATCTTATTCCTACTGTTTTAAATTTAATACTGCCCGAATTTCTAGTTCTGTAGAAACTACCCGGATCGCCTAAAACTACTATACAGGATGTTCCTATGGTTAAACTTTCCCTGAAGGGATAAATAAACTTTATTCCATTGCAAGTGGATGTTGGAGAGAAAAGTTATCGTCATTGATAGATTATTGATAAGTTGCCGAGTTGAATCTGTTCAGTAGCGAATTTCTGGAACGCGAATTCAGCTGGAACCGACTCCAAAACTAATTAGTAGTTTATGAAGACTTTATAAAAAAAATATTTAAATAGGATTTTGAAGGCGGTTTCTATTCTAATCAGCGGTCTATCGTTCACAGATACCTCTGAAGAAATCATGAAATTTTAAATGACATGAACATTTTCTCGTTTCAATAGCTGATAAAAGTTGAGATGTAGACACGACAGAAAAATACAATGATGTAAAGATGTTTTGATTGCTTATTGGTAAGAACAATGTTCAAGGGTGGTTCAAGTTCAACGTCGGTTTGGTGTCGCAATCGCGAGCAGGACCGAGATCAGGATCGAAAGCGTAAGGCCGTTTCATAATAAAAATTATAGCCGCAATACGTGTGTTTTTGTTGTAAGAATACGGGCGCTTTTGTTATGGAATCGAAAACGAAATTCGTTGTGCGTCCATACGGTTGGAGCCGCGGGGGAATTGTGTATATTTTGAACAGAATCGGAATCAACGATCAGGACCAGAACCGGAATCAGAAACGGAGGCAGGACTCAAACTGAAAGAAGAAACAACATCGGGATCCTAGTTGACAGCGTGGTCGGTCGATATAAAAAATCAAAAGTTTTATTAGATATCTACGTGGGCGGAGCCGCGGGCAAAAGCTAGTAAATATTTACGTAAGGTGTAGAGTCGTAACTTGATTTTATAGCTGTTGCGCAGCAAGGAGTTAGTGCAGCGAAGTGACAAAAAATGTCGCTAAGGATACCGGTCGAATGCCGGTAGATGTCATGCAAGGTACTATTATATAGGGTCTGAGAAAAGTTTTTTCGTATTTTATATACAAATTCAAGATATCACTTCATCATATTTTATTTACATTTAATTATAGTCTATATGCCATTTTGTTTAACAACTTGCTGCCATTTTGAAGGCAGTGACATAATCCATTTGCTGTAGGAATTTTGGGACTTTTAATCAAAAAACTGCGACAAATAGTTTTGACAGTCCTTTCTTGATGTCAAACTAATACTACCTAAAGAATTCTGAAGAGACCGAAACAGGTGAAAATTTGAGAGTGCAAGGTCAGGGCTGTGTGGTGGATGCATTAACACTTCCCAACCAAACATTCTCAATATTTGCTGAGTGGTTAAAGATCTATGTGATTTGGGGTTATCATGGTGAAAAATCATATTTTTTCTGTTGATCGATTCTGGCATTTTTTTCTCAACTTCTTGCTTGAATCTCATCAACTATTGGCAATAGAGATCCTAATTTATGGTCGATGAAACTCGTAATAAATAATGTCCTTCCAATTCCACCATACCCATAGCATCAATTTTTGAGAGTTACTACTGGTTTCGCCATAGTCTGAGGAAATTGTTTGCCTTTCGCATGTTCCGGTTGTAGGTAATCCATTTTTCATCACCAGTGATCAATCTTTCCAAAAATGGTTCTGAAATAGATCCGTTTTTGGAAAATGCATGGAGTGTTACGTTTCAATAGAAAACCGCAAATGAACACACGATTCATTAGATTTATTTCACTGAGCTCGTGTGGGAACCGAGTTTGGCCTTTTTGCTATGTCCAACGTTTTTCAAATAGGTCAAAACTGTTTAGTGGTCATTCCCCAGCTCTTCAGTTATGTTGTACGAACTAACATGCCGATGTTGCTCTACTTTCTCCAAAATCACATCGACTTTATTGGTAACCGGTCGACCAGAGCGAGATTTATCTTCAACATCAGAATTACTGGACTGAAAATGCTTGAACCAATTTTGTGCTACTCTTACCGACTCTGAATCAGGTCCATAAACGTCATAAATTTTTTTCGCGACTTGTATCACATATTTCCCTAATTTGTAATAAAACTCCAAAATATTTCAAATTTCTACGTTAGATTCATTTTGGTACAGAGAAAAACAATAAAAAAATGACGGGACACCGTTTAAATTTTTTAAATGTCATCTATATTTAATGGTATCAAAACTAGCTAGATACAAACAGCACAACCAAAGAGATTTTAATGCCAATTTTTACTTATAAAATACAAAAACACTTTTTCCCCGACCTAATATGCACATGGGTGTATATACATAGTTTGTATCTAGTAGAATATATATATATATGTACGTGCGTGCGTGCGTACGTGTGTGTGTGTGTCAAAAAACTAAGAACAAAAGTGTTAAAATGCATGCATGCCTTATTTAATCATTACTTATTAACAGTGACTAGGTACTTAGAATTGACAGGGTATATATTTTATTGTCATATGTAATAGAATACAGTTAAAATACTGAGTTTACCATTACAAAATAATATCAACATCATTGAGATTAACATTACATAGCAATTACTAAAGGACCCGACAAAATGTATGACTTTAGTATTATATTACTATGATTTTGATCACAAATCAATTAGTAACATAACTTCGTGTCCTGGAATTGTTAATTGCCTAGGAGTTGATAAATTACTATGTATGTAATCATGTTAATGATCATTATAATATAATCATTTAAATATGATTATTAACCAACACAGGATAGAATAAAGATAATTAATAGACGCATTTTTATGTGTTACAAACACATTTAAATTGATTGATAATATAATTTTTAGGTTAATATTATTAATTACCACAGGATAAGAAAAGTTAGTTAATATACAGGTTGTCTCATAATCCTTTGAACTGAAAAAAAAAATTAATAAAAATAAAACTGTGCACAGTATAAAAAGTATTTATTGTGTGATAATCTACATTAAAGGGGAATTATTTTTTAAAAATCACTTCATCCATTTCGTTTTTGGCATACTTGTAAACGATGACTAGAATTTTCCATCACTGAGCGGGAAGTAAGCTCTTTAATGCTTGACATTTTTCGCCGGACATTTTCTTTTAGTTCATCAACTGACCGCGGGTTTGTTCCGTAGATTTTAGTCTTAAGGTAACCCCATAAGCAAAGTCCATTTGACTCAGATTAGGACTTCGTTGCGGCCAGGGGATGTCTCCTCTTCGAGATATCACTTTGTTAGGGAAAAGTGACGGACGACGGGCATAGCGGTGTTAGAGGTATGAGCAGTTGCGCTATCCTGTTGAAACCGGGTCCGGGTATTCAAGCCTAGAAAATGTTGCAGCTCTCGTGTAAAAAAAAGCCCTCGATCATTGCCACATACCGCTCCGAAGTAACAGTAACCGCGCGTCCATGTTCGTTCTCAAAGAAGAAGTATGGACCTATGATGCCATGCGCTGATGTAGCCGCCCAAACTGTGACTTTAGGGCTATGTAAGGGCCTTTGATGTTTCCGTCGTGGGTTTTCGCTACTCCAGTAGCGATAATTTCGCCTGTTGACATGGCCATTGATGTGGAAATGTGCCACATCAGAGAAATAACACGTTGTTAAAACAAAGTAAAGCGGTTCATCATTTCATTTTCAAAATTTAGTCTATTGGTAGCATCAGTATCTTTTAATTCCTGTACTAACTGAATTTTGTATGAGTGAAATTTCTTATCTTTCTTTAAAATCCGCTGTAACGTAGATCTGGGTATGTTTAATGCTCCAGAACGCTTACAAATAGACTGGGTAGGATTTTCACCAACTGACGTTTGTACTACGGCGATACTTTCTTCCGCCCGTGATGTCCTTGACCTGCCTGATCGTTGTTTATCCAACGTAGGACCAGTCTCCTAGAACTTGTGAACCCAGTTCTTAATGCTTTGAACACTAGGACAGTCATTAAACCTGCGTAAATTGCGATATTCTCGAAATTTACGCCGCGCAACGGTGACCGAATCATTGTTGCGGTAAAACTCCTGTACACAAAAAGCATGGTTCGCTCCGGTGAAAAGCTCCATGGAGGCTTAATTCTGAAAGCCGTTGGTGCTGCCCTCATATCGTATGCGCCGTTCCTGCGCGTCATTTGCATTTTATTCAAAATTTAAATTTCAAAGGACTTATGGGACACTTAGTATTATTATTCATTGCACCTTGTGAATTTGATGGTAATATAATCCTACTATCACCAGAGGATTTACAATATAAACAGGTATTGCTATGTGATTAAAATACTTGTAAATTCATTAGTAGTATGACACAAATATAAATTAATTAGCGAGTTAACTCTTATCCTACGATTATTAAACACTATAGCATATACAATATCGTATAATTAAGCCATGATAATTTTAATCATAACATAATTCTTAAGATGTTATTATCAACCCCAAGAGCACTGAGTATTCAATAAGTAGCTATACTATATATCGAAACTACTTTTAATTGATTAAGCTCTACTATAATAAAATAAAATTTTGAGTCTTTAGTTATTATATGGAAGATTTATGTCGACAAAAATGAGCTATTGCAATAAGAATCAAGAAGAATGAGTCACACGAAATTATAAAAGTTGCGGATGAATTTAACCAAATCCCAGAAATACACGTTTAAGTTTGAACCAAGCGAAGAAAATGAAAAATAAAAGATGGATACAAGAAAGAAATTAGGAAAGAAGGCTTTATTTAAAGGAGACCTCGACACCATCTACTTAACACCAATTTAAGATCTACTACAACAAAAACCTAGTTACACTCTAGACATCCACTCAGACAAAACACTGGCTATCACAATAGAAACTGATAAGAATGGACTACGTTAATACTGAACAAAGTACAGATTATGAAAATTGCGGATGAACTTTAGCAATTCTTAGATAGACACTAAATGTTCTGTATCAAGTGAGGAAAATAATTTACATAAAATTGATGGATGACTAAAGAAAAGAATTTTTTTAATAATTGGATACCATCTTTATAACTCTCCTTTAAAATCTTCTACATCAGAAAGCTAGTTAACAATTGGGAGACTCTCGTAGATAAGTCACGAGCCGTTTACAACAGGAATCAAGAAGAATGAACCACATTAGCGTAGAGCGAACACTAAAAGCCTGAACCTAGCGAATGATAAACGGAAGAAATTTACTCTTTTCTATTATATTTATTGACACACTATGGTGCCTATCACCTATTCCGACCTCCTTTTGTAGCTAAGGGTTGCACGAAACGCGGCTGGCTCTGCACTCCCGTCACTCCTAATGCAGACTAGAACCTACACTCCCCCCGATATTTACTCCCTTCGGTGTATCGGAACTTGTCCCTTTCAGTCATTGCGACTGGCTGAAGGTCGAGCGATGATGGTGATGACGATGATGAAGATCCGAACGGTATTTATACAGATTATTGTGTTCAAAAAACCAAAAACGAAACTTATTCCGATAGCGTTTAACTTTTCTCAAAACTTGGGTTACGATAAATACGATTGGGTTACGAGAATGCTGAAACTCGGCACACTTATTCTTCAGGCGATCATCTTGGACAAGTTCGAAGATGAACAGAAACAGCTGGTCAGTTTAAAAATGGTGGCAATTTCAAATTTTGAATCAGTACCGGAATAGCATTCGAAAATTTTTTTTGATGATATCTTCATTAAATAATTTTTAAAATATGAGATTTAGATTAAATCCTATCTAAAAAAATTTTTATCATTTTATGGTTACGCGGGCGGAGTCGCGCGCAAAAACTTGTAATAAACACAGCTAGCGAGCAAAACTAACTTTTCATGTAAGCTAAGACTGTGTAAGTATGTCAGCAATCGCTTTGTCTCTGTTCTAAATAATTTCCCTAGTGTTTTCGATCGCTGAATAGAATACTTGCTTCAATTAATCAATCTACAATATACTCATAAAAATATTCGTATATTGTAGTTCATTCATTTAAAGTGATGCATTTTGTTTTTAAAGCTCACGCCTATTTCCTAGAAGGTAAATAGAGACCACAGACCTCCTCATCGCATGATTTTTACGAAACACTTGCTTTATATGCATATATATACAATATATTAAATATCTTGTCATTTTCTGATAAATAATAATGAATAAAACACTTTCCTATTAGACAGACCCGACATGCACACTGCCCGCTCAATCAAAACTTTACATAAATAAGATAAATCAAATTGAAAAATAATACAATATTTTAATGAAAATGTCAGTATCCAATATTTAAGTTCATTGCTTATGATTTGTTTTTTTTATTTTCTTCTTTCTTAGTGATTTAAAGTCAGCTTTTAATTTTCCGATAAAGTAAATATAAGTAATTTGACACCAATTTTATTCTTAATGGCCCAAATATGGCTGATATTTATTGGACAATATATTTAAAAATAATAAGAAGGCTGGTCAGTAAGAAAAACAACTCGTGCATGTAGAGAACGGATAATTTTTTATTAAGCAAATGATAATATATAGCGAAAATTCTGTATAAAATTCTGTACAAGGGTTCAAAAATTAATTAAGTTGTTTTCACTTATTGCTCCTTCTTCATTTTTCATATATACCTTCAATGTACATGCACGCCCAGTTTTAGTATGGTATTCATTATATGCATAAATGGCCGCAGAGCTATACTGTAACCGACTTGGATCCAGCACAAGAATGGACCAGCTCAACCGGTGAAATATCACACTCTCGTAGAATACGGACGAAAAGTAACACCTTCCGTTTTTGCGTTTCGTCCAGTGAATAATAGTTTCGATGACTCACTCTCCCCCTCCGTCGTCCCAATTCCTCTTCATTAGATATCCTATTTTCTATCAAGACACCAGCAACGCACTGGTTACTCCTCGAGCCATCAGAGAGTAGAACCATTTACTGTCCGATTGATGGCTCTCCTGTTCCTTTGCCCCTCAAATATTCCTCACGCCTATTCGCAGTTAAGTTCAATTTTGGAGTTATTTCCTAAGTGGATATGTCATACTAAAATAAGTGCACACTTTATTATATATAATACATACGAACACTCCTTGTCATTCTATAAAAGACTGTAACAATTAACGCGCACGCCCAATTCTTCCGCGTCGTCTGCTCTGACAAACAACTTGCTTGTTTTGGAACATATAAATTTTATCAGCAAGCCTCATTTATTAGATAGGGACAGATCTGTTAGTCACTGCTGTTCCGAGAATTTATCGATTTGTTTACGAGAATTGTCTGCTCGTTTTAAATGTAGATTAATATAAGACTACTCTCAACTAACAAATCTTTCATCAGTTAATAGAATTATTATAAATATATATGTCGTCATACTTATAAGTGTGAATATAAATTTGTTTGAATGTTTGTCCTTTAATGACGCTCGATTCGCTGAAAGGATTATAATAAAACTTTGCGCAGATGTAGATTATGTCCTGGAATGTATGTATAAAAAATCTATAAACATCCCAAAAATGGTTATAGGAAACCGCAAGCAAATTTAAATAATAAAATGAAACAATAAATTCTAAATTTTACTTTATGTATCGCGAAGTGGACAGGAAAAGCTAGTATTTATTATGAATTAATGATTATACCGGTTGCTTTTGCATTTATGCAACGTTTACATTGAATCTAATCCTGCAGTGGTTTACATTATACTCGGAACGCATTAGTTGCATAAGCGTGAAGGTCTAGAATTCAGTTAATCAACTACAAGTGCTATAAAAACGTCAAGTTGACGTTGTCGTGCAAGAAATTTATGATAGTTTGCTATTTTTTTATACTAAGTACTGCATTAAAGACTTTTTTGTTTGTGTAAGAATGTAGTGAAAGCGGTTTTTGATAACCATAAAAATGACTGAGTAATGACTGTTTTAAATACCTAAAAAGTCAGAAAAAGCATAAATACCAGTGATGTCATTTTTTACTAGCGCCTTTTAGAATAATGTTAATATTCGTTTTGCTAGAAAGAGATGGATTAGAATTTTTGACATCTTAAAGTTAGTTATTTTTAACCGATTTTAATTTTGTTTTCAGTTTTAGTCATCATTTGTAATCAGTTTATATAATTCACCCAGAAATACAATATTTTAAACATCGGTAAACTATCAAATAAGGTTAATTGAATACAATAATAACACAAAATTAATGCCTGTCTCCTTATAAAATAATAAAAGTTTTTACAAATTTTTTGTATAATTAGTAAACTATTTTTGAATTGAATTAAAAATACATGTATTTATTTATTAATATTTGGCAAAAATAATTTAAAAAAAAATAGTTTGACTCACCCTGAAACTTCCTGCTATTTTCGAGTTCAAAGTACTCGAAAATATACGGGAATTGACACGATTTTTTGAGTAAAAAAAACGGTTTGTTTCGATTTCTTTCGACAACGATTTTTCGCAAACGAATCAACCGATTTTGATCCGGTTTACGGCAATCGACGTGTTTTTAATAGGTTAAGAGCTGATTAGATTTTGGAATTGATTGGTCAAGCCATTTTAAGTTATTTTGAAAAAAACACTTTTAAATTTTTTTTTTCTTAGTTTTTGAAATTTCTCAAAATCTACCGATCCGAATCGACCCAAACTTTCAGGAATTCTAAGTTTGGTGAAATTCTTTGGAATGAAATTCTTTAGTGGGCTTGATTCGGTTAAGCCGTTTAAAAGTTATAAGAGGTTTACATCCACACACACACACACATACAAACACACAAACACACACACACACACATCCACACAGACATACGAGTATCATCTCAGGGATGATCAGGGAAGCTTCCTAGAACCTCAGAACGTCGAGATCTGATGAGAACTCGATTTTTGCAAAATGGGTTGAAACCAATAATTTCTAGAAAATTTTAGAAAATTTTCAATTTTCTTAGCGGCAAGTTAAAAAATCACTCTAATTCAATACAATAAAATACTGTTTTATATCAAACGAAATTAATATACGTAATTATTTTATCTAAAATAACGCTATTTATTAGATAATTACCAAAACTTTAAATAGACAATTCTTTAATCACGAAATAGCAATCTTTAGACACTTTTAAATACTCCATACTTTTAAAATATGTCCTTATCTAATTTCTGGATACTGTTTTCAGCTTCAAAACTTAACGAGTGAGAGTAATTTCTGAACGCTTAGTGTTCCGTACTACATTTTTTCATATACATTTGAAATAACGTATTTTTATATGACTAATATACATCATCAAAGCATTTTCATAGAAACTGTTCAATTTAGTCCATGTTATAACTACTAAAATAGCAAAGAAAGGTAAATACATATATCAAAATAAAATACAGCCTATATTACTGAGGCATAGAGCAGCTTCATATCATGGGAAGACTTTAAATAATCGATTCAGTAGTTCTGGGGAACACACCTTACAAACAAATAAATTTTACCTCTTTATAATATTATGTATTTCAATGTATTTCAATATTATGTATTTCAAATGTATTTCAATATTATGTATTTCAATGTATTTCAAATTTCAATTTATATAATGTATTTCAATGCTTTCATCTCATAGACGGACGGTCTACCTACTGTATTGTCATCGCCTCGGTTTGTTCTCAAGAAACGAGCCACACTATAAAGTCGTATTTGTTACAAATTTCATAATGATTAGCATCGACAATGCGGGTCGCGACCTGCTGTCGATAATACTATCGCAACGTACACCACTTCTCGGATGGTCACCGCCATCGAGAGTCTGCACGTGGCGCATTCGACACAGAGCTGCGCGTGCGCAACCCTCCGCCGGCTGTCACTTTAAGCAAGACGCACAGATCTTACTAACAGTATCAAGGAAGTTTGAGCCGACGTTGAGCGATCACATACCAGCCGCCGCGGTCGATATTTTTTGTCGTGAGTGATTGTTCGCTTATTTTTATCGGATTCGTTGTTATTATTTATTTGCTTCGTTTCATTGTGTGTACCGGCGAATACCGGATTTTTACCTTTTTTTCCCTCTCTTTTTTTTTGTTACCTATCGGTGTCCAAGGCAACTTTGGAAAAAAGTGTAATCCGTCAGTGCGTGAACCGTTTTTAAAATACCACGTAACTTCTCGTTAGTTTGAAAAGCTAAAATAAAATAAAATCGACTGAAATATATGTTTGAATGATAGGTATTTATAATATTAAAATTCATGTGCGTACCCATATAGGCTGGCTCATACATTTTGTGGATATGTATAGAACTTGTAAACAGATTTTTTCAAAATATTTTTTGTCGAATTCACTTACAGATCTTTATCCATTGTTTGGATTTATTAGCTATATATTTAAAACACATCTTTAATAGTTGGAGAAAGGTGAACATAATTAATGAATCCGTAGTTTATAAGCCGTAAAATATAGATATGCGAGAAAAAATCATTTAATTATCTTTAACACATAACATTTTGAATACCTATTGAACGACACTTCACAAAAATGAGTAAGACATTTTTCATCTATAAATTTCGTGTGTAATGCATCATCTAAATTTATTTATTATTTCTTTACAAGTCCATAAGATATTCACATATTTTACACCTTACACCTTAGTAAAATAAATTATTAGAATCGATGCAAAAATCGTGAATTTATATGCTTGTGATGGACGGACGAACGGAGAAATAAAGAAACCATAACCTTTTGCCATATAACACTAAAAAACCATGAAATATTTTCTACCTAGATTCCTATAATCAATTCAATTTTTACAAACTTGTAGTTTTTAGTGTGTTTTTAGGGTTCCGAGCCAATGGCAAAGCGGAACCCATATAGTTTCGTCATGTCCGTTCGTCCGTCCGTCCGTCCGTAAGTCACATACATTTTATTCAAAAACTA
This sequence comes from Eumeta japonica, assembly GCA_005406025.1. Taxonomy (NCBI): domain Eukaryota; kingdom Metazoa; phylum Arthropoda; class Insecta; order Lepidoptera; family Psychidae; genus Eumeta; species Eumeta japonica. The sequence goes on from BGZK01000918.1 coordinate 128,287, forward strand.
TAAGCCGTGTATTGATGAAATTTATAGTATAGGTGTCTTGTACAAGCCGCTACTTAGTTTGGTAGTTGAATTACAAAAATAAATATTTCTTAGAGGGGGCACTCCATGCATGTAATAGAAGCTGAAACAAAAATGTTTTTAGTAAACATCTACGTATGGTAGATACATAGTTCAACATTTCGTTCAAAAACACTTTAAAGATTTGAAGCAACTTTTCTGATTACATAAATAATTTCGGAAATAATCGTTCTGAAATTTGCAGTAATTGTGTCGGCCCTCTATTTTCTAAACCGTATTTCCAAAAAATATTTAAAAAATAACAAAGATAACACTTAATAAATAATTTTTACGAAAATTATTATGAACATGGTCGGATATACTGTTTTTGAGTCATTGCTGAAAAACTGCACTTCTCTACAAAAGAACGTAAGTGCTATCAAGATACGCTCTTTTGCTGATGCACTTTAGTATACACTAGTTTAAAAGTCGACATACCTATTTGTTTTTCTAGTTATAGGCGACTAAAGTGCTTATACCCATTCAGTGCAGGAAACATAAAAGGAGTGTATCAGCGTACTTTTTCCATCTGTAGTGCATTTCTTTGTAATAATGGCTTCGGAACTCTGTAATGACCATGGTCCGACATGCTCTTGGCCAGTTTTTTACTTTTTCTGTGGATGACATTAACACATCGCGGGTTTGACATCTCATGCCGTCTTCAAATTCGTTGTTAATAGATGCCACTGCATCAGTTTATATAAACCACGAACAATATTTCGTATATAATAGTCAACGAAGTAAAAATAGTTCTTATTTTCTTTCATAGACCCTCGACCCGGCCGCTTGCCTTGCTCCCGGTGCGTTTGCGCAGGGACAAACCCGAATGTGTTTGCTCTTCAAACTCCTCCAACTTGGGAGTCCCGGACGCGACCTTACACCAATCTATCCCACTTCCAATCTCATCCATTATAAACAGCATTAGACGACAGCGATGTTCTCTTTAGCGAATGCAGAACGCGGTTTCCGTTTTTGCTTATTTTCATTTACTTACTAAGGTTATTTTTGTTTTCTTGTGGGATATGCGTTAAGGGGAGGTTTAAAATACATCTCTGCACTAGCTTTTTCCTTACCTTGTGCCTTGTGTAAATGTCCTGCTACCTACCTCGGTACCGATCCCGTAGCTTAACTTGATCGTCTCATGAGTATCGCTGTTATTTTTGTATTATTTATACCTCCTTTTTTTTTAAATACAGTATTATGTATCGTCTTTCAGGAAATATTTAATATTTATGTAAAATTCGATTACGATGCAGTCAAGCCTTCCGAAGATAGGCACGGATAAATAGACAGACAGACATGAAATTTCTTTATATGCAGAGAGACTCGAACGGAAGGTTGCAGATATTATTGTTACAGAATATGAATTTATAGAAGTCTGCTCAATTTTATACTGATTGTCACATAGTTCACCTTTATACATGATTCATAAATTTTAAAGACTTTATTATTTTTTAAATTTAGTCGAAAATAGGCTTGTGGCTACCGTGGCAATTTTTATAATATTCTTTTCATTAAAAAAAATTACTAAATTACGGATTGGCAATAATTAATATTGCAAAGAATCAATCTACAAGTATAATCAAGTGCATTATTAGTGAACGACTTGACAGAAGACAGCCTTCTACAAACTTTTTCGTTGAAATAATAATTTTCGAATGAAATACTTCATTGTGTGACGTCATCGATAGAACTATGCGAAGAGCCTTGATTTAGTATAGGCAACCTTTACTCCAAAAAGGTATGGCATAGTCTACGCTTATGTTAGAGCGAGATAGATAGACGAGACCAAAGTAGAGCTTCCCCCTCTTTGTCTAAAACATATTATCACTTACTTGGTAACCGTCTTAGTTACTCCGCAAACGTATAGCCTAAAGCAAATATAATATACTAATGCTACAACCTTACACTGTCAGGACTCGAGAATTGGAGAAATAAAGAAGGTAAACATTAAGGAAAACACAGTGGAATATAATGTTACGGTATAGTTGTACAACGTATTGCAGACTAGCTTTCCACCCGCGACCACGCCCACGTCAACATAGCACGTGTACTTTTATATAGAAAAACCCTGATGTCAATCCCAACCTAGTTCGCGTTTCTGATTTGTGTTTCGGTACTGTTCTTGATCTCGATCTGGGTCCCGGTATTGATTCTAATCCCGATCCGACACTCGGTCTCGACTCCAGTCTCATTCTCAATTTCGGTTCCGATCCTGGCTCTTGATTCTGCTCCCCGTCTCGCTTTCAATTCCGTTATTGCTGACGAATCCAATTTGTAAGAAGCCAGGAGAAATCTCAGTATCAAAATAACATATAGGCTATATTACTCTGGAGTAGTGTACCAGTGTGTTTCCATGTGGAAAGAATATCAATACATTATGCAACCCTACCAACGAGGATAACTTTTTTCCTGATATCCGATCCAAATGAAATAAGACCTATGTTGTGCTCCAAACTAAAGTCTATCTACCCTTTAAAACCGAGTTCAAATTCTTTTAGTAATTCAGAGATATGCGCGAACAAACAAGTAGACAGACAAACTATAGACTTAATGTTGTTTTCTTTTACGTTACCTTTCTCTTATCGCGTCCTATCCATTTTTCATATATGCTTTTTATATACAGTCACACCGGGTTTTTTGTTTTATTATGTGTATATATATGTCTTAAAATATCGCTGCATTTAACCAATTAGGTGTTTGGAATCCAAAAGGATAATTTTTCGAATCATTTTCGTTTTTTTTGTTTGTTGCTTTGTTTGAGTATGACGCAAAAACTGTTGCATCGATATAGATACCACCTTTATTTTATATTTAATAGCCTTAAATATAATACATATGAATATAGCATAATTAAATATAAGATAAATAGTTAAAGTTAGAAAATGGTATATGTTTTGTCGCGCCACAATGAAAAAGACCGGAGGTATAATTAAGATGCAACTACCATTACAAAATTATATTTCTTTTTAGCTATTTATTTCCACTCTAATTCGTAAATTATTATTATCAACTTATAAGTTGTACATGACGGACGTCGAAATGATTTCAAGAGTAGCTTCCATGAATCTTGGTTGCAGTAATTTTTATTCTTATTATTCATCCCCAGTGCCCGTATGCCAAGTATAATTAATTCAACATAATAAATTAAGAATAGACTTACACGTGCTTCAACGATCAGTCCCCATTCGTCAACTCTCTACAATAATCATATTTTTTTATAAAATCCTTTTTTATTATGTAGGAATGCAGTCTTTAAAAAGTAAGAACTCATGTTAACGTAATATTTTTTATTATAGGTACATCACTATATTATAGACTCAGACAGTCGCAAACATGAATACATAAAAATTCTGTTATTTTACTTTAAATTTTATTCATGCTTGTTGAAGCACAAATTCATCGGTAATATTAAGACGTTATTATGTTATGTATATTATATGGTAGGTAATTAAAACGACAATTGTACGCAAAATAAAATTTAAGGAGATATCAACCTATTTATATTCGTTACTCAATTCAATATAACGTACTCAATGATATCGTATGCAGACTCGTTCAAAATATTCATCATTTTATAAACAACATTATAAACATTAAAAATATTTTAAATCAATTGACATTGAAACGTCGCATTACAGATTTATTTAACTCAAACACTAATTGAGCAGAAGCAAGATTTAAATCGGTGAGCGAGTAAATACAAAGTTGGTGGTTTTATACGAATTTACGACGACAGCTCATCTTAGTCGGCTTCTAGCTTTATCCATCATCGTCTTCGATTAAACAAAACACTAACAATTGATTGATTCAGCTCGCGTCATGCATATTCATATAATGATTAGTCAATATACAATATCGTTCACCTCATATTTCAAGCAAAATTCACAATTTATTTGGCGCATTCGACAAATGGGATCATTTGAAAAGAACATTTTACTTACCATACAATTCTACTTTAATACTAAAATGATCCTCAAGGCTGTGTATATAATTAAGTATAATGGAATCATTCAATTATAAGGACTTTAAGACCAGTGACCAATTCAGATAGAGTGATTAAAAATGTCAGTAGTGGAACTCTTCAATTATAGAACTTTACATTTGTATGTTCTCGTATGTGGAGCCGCAAAATTTCCATTGTGCATAGATAATATTAATACTTCAACTAATAATAATGTAATGCACTTCCATTGATAATAACTTTACAGTTATGCTGCGTGCATTAAATATTGTCTGGTACATTTAAGAGGTTAGAAATATATATGTGGTGTTAATCCATAAACATTGCTGAGTGCAATCGTTATAAGTAATTGTAAAAATAGCATAGACACACACGGACGTCGAAATGATCCTACAAGAGTAGCTTTTTAGGTACGGAATCTCAAAAAGAACTTAGTTAACGTAATTGGTTCTCAAGACGTTCGCCATGAGTTCAGTTTGTAAATCTATTTACAGTAATCGAAATGTACGCAAAAATAATTAATTCAACATGTTAAATTTATAACGACTAAGAATCGTTGCAGACTCGTTAAAAATAACTATGCAAATTCAAATATTTTTAAGATCACATCGTCGCATAATTTATTACAATTAATTCATCGTACAGGTAATAAAATTGTGGTGAACATATTTTTCTTTTTTTTAAATATCCTTTTTTTATTCAGTCTTATAAACAAAACACTAACAATTATTCAGCGCATGCGCATGTCAAGCATTTATTATCAACACTACAAATCTTCATCTTTTTCAAAAAATTATCAAAGGCGAATTCTATCTCGGACAACCGGTTCGAATAAACATTTTCTTTATACACGCACCCAAAATTCTCAACTTATATGTATAAATAATTATTTAAGACTCAGACCGCATTATTGAAGATGTTAAAACAGGTGACCTTTTAAGAATTTCAATGAAGTTTACACTATTGTATACATCATATATATAAATTAACATAATGCGGATTCTATAGACTCGACCAGCTGCGTGCAAAATTTGTCTGTCTGGAGCCATCGCTGGCCTAGCGCGCCGTGACGAGATATACAAAAACGGCATAGCTATGAGTTCGGTTGCTTCGGTATGTCTTTTTGTTATATCTATTGCCATGACCGTATTTCTTAAGAGTTAGTTCATGTTAAAAAGTTATATATCATATTGGTTATACTTTACAATTTACCGGGTACGGAGCGTAGTTGAAAAATCAAATTAAAAAAAATATCCACGAATTTTTGTTATTTTCATACTTATATTTACGCGTATACATCAGAATATATGAGCGATCAAAGCAGTTAGCGAAAAACAAAGCAACAAAATGATGTATTAAAATGAAAAAGTTAAAATAAATTGAACTATGAGTAGTGTTACTTTGCGTCATAATATTTTAAGTGCAGTATAATAATTATGGATAATAAAAAGTAAAAGAATTATTGAAAATATTATGTATTTAAAGTGTTTTTTCATAATTGTGTAAACTCAAACTGCATTCAATATCCTAAAAACTTCCACATTTGTGTCATGCGCAACTTCTTGAAACATTACAAATACGGTCTTTGCATACCTCTCTTGCTTCTCTGACATCCATCTATCTTTTCATCCATCAATGTCAAGCAAACTCTTCGATTTGGGAACCTTAAAATTCGGCCCTTTTTTATATGCCACCTTTTTGGTTTGTATAAGATTTGCTAGAGCCCTTTTCGCCGATACAAAACCATACATTCGTCCTGTAGATTCATTTCAACAATCTACTTTCGTCCATCCGTTCTCGACGATTAAAGCACCTCGGCACACCTTCTCCCACTCAAGCCACTAAGTCTTCTTTCGAGTCACACCGTCGTCTCATCTGGTTATCCCTCTACCTAGGTGTATCTATCTTTAAATGCACTCCGCGCGCATTCTACATGAGCCTACATTAAACCGAAGCCTGTTAGACGTGTTTTTCTACTGTCAATCGCAACCTGCTTTGCACAACTCGTTTGTCCGATTTTCGCATTTTGGTCATATTTCGCTCCGGGGACAACGCAGACGATGCACTCGGCCTGCGCACGCGCGCCACCAAGGCCGTAGGAGCATTCGGCCGATTATCTTTGCCGTAACATTTTATTTTAGCGATTTCATTGATCCGACCAGTTCTATGTACCAACAGTTAAGAAACGTTTAGTCGGCGCCTGTCTGCGCCGGAGCGATACCGTACGCCGCCAACATGCACCACTATAAGCAGCTCGGTATGTTTTTTTTTAATTTTATTTTATTTTATTTGTATGTAATTACAATTTTATATTAATACTTTGCTATTCTATAGGAACAAATAAGCCGGTGAATACAAAATGAAATGCAATTCGATTGTATATATTTATTTTAGTGATTAAAATTATTTATTACTGACTCTTAAAAGAAAATAATTAAGAAAAAATTACGCGGTACATAATTAAAATAAAATAAACAATAATAAACTTCACAAAAGCATATTATTCTCAAGTATTAATAAAGAATATTTGCTAAGCTTCGTACAAATTTTCATTATTTACCACAATTATTTTACTGCAACTAGTTGTTCAAAAAAATAAAATTTTATAATTGTATAATAAATAAAGTAATTTATAAAAAAAAGTCAATCGTAATATACGATATACGTCGATAGATGGCAATAGTATTTCAACTTTAGATTCAATATTTCAAACGTAATTTAGACCAAATTCATTTTCTGAAGACTGAGTATTTTACCTGTGTTTTTGTGTATTTTATATTTAAAACATGTTCGTTTGTGGTACGATACCTTCGGGGATTGGTAAATGCAAACAAACGTTTTGTGGAAAAAATGTTCCGCACCTAACGCCGTAGCTAATGCCCCTTCTAATTCACGCTTAATAAGTAACACTGAATTGTATATGTTACGACTATCTTTAGCTATATTCTTCAGTAAATACTGATAGTACTTCAGGAAATACTTCAATAAAACTGCTAAACGTGTTGTCATGAAACTTTGAGCAGGAGACTTGACATCGCTTCTAGACGCCTATCCGCTTTTTAAAATCTTTGCATCCATTTTTTATTATAAATATTATGTGGTAGTACGTCTTCGTACATTGCATAATATTGCGATAACCTTATACATATTAAATTGGTGGTATATTAAAAAATAGCCAAATCAGGAATACCCGAAACCGACGGACTTGCGTGAAATGATTGACAACGATTCTCGCTAAAATTATGTTCACATCAATTAAATGAAATGTATTACATATAATAATAAAACATATTTCAATATTAATTCTTACAAAATTTTATATGAACATGTAATTTGCTCGCTCACTATTGCAAATAGAGTTTAGAATTAGTGATATCAGTGCGATGTGATGTTGAAACAAACTTGTAACTTACGATGTAGTGTTATTTTGTATCACACTGTTTCGTTATAGAAACACTTATTCGGATAACATGTTTACTATTGTGTCATTTTTTATAATGAAATGAAAAATCAAATGAAGTCTTTCGGCGAAACTTGTCCAGTTAACGGACGGCTTGTTGAGTTAAGGAGTGATTATGAAATAAACTCAGCAGTGATCTAATTATTTTTTAAAGCGCAGAATGTATTAAAAAGCCCTGGAGATTAAGTAAGCGTTTAATTCATGACTTCTCTTTGAACTTCTTATAACTGAAACCCATCTTTGAATTAAATTTTGATTTAAGAAGTGACTTATAAAGGTGAGTTTTAATTAAAAATGAATTTAAAAATAAAATTATAGAAGAGACCGCTCCACGTCGTTTCTATCACAGCGGTAGGTTGGAAAAATCTAGGACATGTCTTCGGATTTTCTACGAAAGAGTCCAGCTTCACGTGGGCATGTCAGACACATAAAAGTGCGGTGGTGAACTAAAGCTCAACACTTTCCTTTCGAATCAGAAAATATCCAGGTATTCAGGTCTTTAAATTAAATCGATTTAAAATCATTTGTCCTGTGCTTCAAAGGGCACGTTACGTAGTCGAAATAAGGAGTTTGTGCGAGTAGATGCCTCTGTATACACTTTACAATCTTTGTATTACAAACCTCATGCAAAGTAAATTTTGTATCATCACCAAAATTGCAAACTTAGTATGAAACTACCTACATACTTACCATACTTACCTGTACTGATAACATTTTATGTGAATATACATTAAATCAATAGATAGATCATAATCAGTAACGCTATGATCTAGTTAACTTCTCGATACTAACGCACATGGAAGTTTGAAATTCTAAACAGAAATAAACCCTGGCAAGATGAGTCTACGGCTCTTCTATTTTCAATTCGGGCCGGGTCTTGAAACCGTAAACAGGAAAAAACCCTAGCTCAACGGATCGCAAGTTTATTTCATTTACAACCCACTTCGAATCTTGAAAGTCTAAACAGGAACTAACCCTAACATAATGAGCTCACGTGTATTTCATTTCCAACCCACGTGGGAATATCGAACCCTAAACAGGTGTGAACCCCAGCATGATGAGCCTATACATCTATTTCATTTATCTGGTCTCGTGTTGCAATATGTGAACATCGATTTCTATTAAAAAGTCTACTTGTATTATTAACCTTCTTAGACCGTCAACAGAAATGGTATGTTTTAGTTTAATAAAACTTATAACCCTAAGCTCCTTTCCTGTATTTTAACAGTGTCCATAGAGTTTGCATCAACCTTCCAACCGACCATCCTCCCGCCGTCCGCGTGTGCAGGGCGTCCGGCGCCTTGACGCCGTCGCCATTATAAATATTCAGTGCGTTCAAACGTTGTTTACGCCGCGTCGTTGCGACTGCGCTGCGCTCCAGCGCCTAATCGGTTGACGAGGCGCGCCGGCCACCTCACGCTCAAGATTTCTAGGACTTTTCCTCTGATCGTATAAACGAAAATAGAACTACTTGTATCCTCTTACGACCGTCGACGAAAATTTTGATTTTAAATAATATCTCGATCGTCATATGTTTACGAGATTTACGATATTTCAGTAAGAATAGTAGTCGATGTAACACAGAAATATGTTATATAAATAAATGCGACCGTGTCGATATTTTAGACCGGTTCGAGCAGCTTCGAGGGAAAAAAATTATGGCGTTTTTAACGAGCGTTTTGTCCACACAGTGTTCCGTCCGTCTACTTTGCGTATTTGCTTTTCATTATGAATTACTAGCTTTCGCCCGTAGCTCCGCCTGCGTGGATATGGAATGAGTTATTTCATCTTTCATAGCGACTGATCATGTTTTAAGCCATGACCTTGATTTCCATCTTCCCTGTATTCCGATCCTATCACCAGCTAGATGGCGGTTCTGCCTTTGATTTAATCCTGATAAATTATCTCGCAAGAACCCCCAACTCTAACAACGAAAACAGACTTACCGTATTCTTACTAAGCTCTCGATGTCGATCCAGTCCCACTAAGGATTCTGGTTCCGAACTGATGTTCAACTTGATCCTCTCTTGAACATTACTGTTACCACTAAGCGATCGCTCCAACATAAAGAGCCTATTCTAAGAGCGAATCCGCTAACAAATGTTAGTATCTATATAAATTATAGCCAACATACACGTCATTGTATAAGTTATATTGTTTTCACAGTGTTACCAAAATACATTTAGTCGATTTTGCTTGATTGATTAACAAACATCCAAATATTCAAACTATCACATTTATAATATTAGTTAGACTAATAAATAATGTCTATTACTTTGATTTATGTATGTCGACAAACTAAATCGAATACCTATACATGCCTTTTTTTTGCGGATTATAGTAACTTTTGCGAACGATTTCCCTGTATAATACAATGATTTGTCGATGTGTATTGTGAATCTGGCAATCGGTTTCTCGGCGTATAGCCGGCGTAAGCAGGGTTAGACAAGTGACTTTCTATTGTCGTAAACACTCGTAGAATGGGAAACTAAATGTACGAGATTGACGATAGCTACCAAAATGTCAAACGTCAAATAACGTCAATCCCATTAGCTTTCTATTCGACGAGCGTATACGACAATTGATGGCCACTGGTCTAGCCCTACTGAGAACTGAATCAAAAAACATCGTCGCCTCTGTTTGTGAATGAGAATGATGGTCACTTTTGTTATTTATTCCCGCGTGTCAATGAACGATATCGAACACCATATCAGTCATTGCCAGTTCGCATTGTATCTGACCCAGTTCAAGATCAGGGTGTTGATTTATTTCGAGAAAAGACTCCAACATACGAAGGAGTCTGCTGCGTGATTTGGATCAGAATCTCCAGCGAAAATTTTAATCACAGACATTTTTGAAGAAACAAAAGTGATAATGTAGCAAAAATCTGTAATTATGTAATTTTTTTAAATTTATCAACTGAATACCGCCTACGTCTTTTGTAAACAAATGGATTTCTAATTTTGGAAGCAAAACTAGCTTGACGTCGATTTTAAAGTTGTATAATAACTATAAGACTGTATAGAGAGGCCACATTAAAAAACAAAAAACTTTGGCCTGGTTACAGTCTCCAAACACATTTATAATTTTTATAAACATTTCTATTGTTAGCTCATTAAAATTAATAACGAGAATTCAGTCTATTCAGATATACAATTACTCACAACTTTTTTTTTCATTTCTATAAGTAGGTATTAAGCGGTCAGTATGCTTATAAGTGTTACGATTAAAATTGTAATTTAATAAGAAATCTCTTGAAGTCATTTCGATCTGTAAACAATATCACAATTCGTTGAATTCTTTGTATTAGCGCAACGTTCCTGTTGTAAGACTACGCAGTATCTCTGATTTGGATGTGTGAATTGCGTACGACTGGCGCGATAAGGACGACTCGTGTACTGGTTAAAGTAAATATTTAACCGACGGGAAATTAAAATAAACGACGCTTCGTTTCCCCATTTGATATGATATGTAGCAAATATGTAGTAAACGAATATAACACGTATTAAAACCTTTTTTTTCCAATTTGCACTAGCAACGTATGATTTGTTGTCTCTATGCTATTGATCACGTGATCGAGACTGATGAATACTCGAATAATGTACATAAAAATACGTTTTTAAATTTTTCATAACACTCTTATTTATTGCAAAGTTAAATGCGTTTATCGTGTGTCATCATATTTTACTGTGTACAGCTAAGTCCACATTGAAAAGATCACAACAGTAGTTACGAACGAAAGTAAAGAGTATTTTGGTGTTATGATGGAATTGAGCATTAAAGTACAGACGTTTAATCCGTACAGTTACTGTATCGTTTAAAAACAATAAAATAAAAAAATAATCCCACACTTAAAAACAAATATTTTATACGGATGCTGGCCAGTCTATTTTCTACCCTCCATTAATGATACAAGGAACAAATTGATCTTACCAGACTAGCTTCATAATTTTTATAGCTGTCACATTTATTTATGGATACTGTGTACAGGTTACTTGTTATTGTTCTTACAACGCCTTATCTCAATAAATGGTTGTTTTAAATTGTGTATAATTTTAGTACCAATTTCTAAATAATACTGAGTACTGTTTTGGTTTAAGCGACCACCCGAACACTAAATAGTGTCAACTGAAAACCAGCACCATAAGTCAGGCTGTGTATTAGGCATGAATTGGATCTGATTTAGTGTCGTAGCTTTAAAATTTTGCACTTTATGACTTCTATTTCAACACTTTCTTTCGTACAAGCGCTGAATTAAACTGGTTTTCGTTTACAAATGGATAATAAATAAAACTATACGAAATATTGTCAAAATGATAGGTAGGTATATAATGTGTAGCGCCAGTAATAATCAAAAGGCAAACGATCGAGGGTGTAATAAAACAAAAATTAGCTTCGAAGAATAATTTACAGTTCAGCATTTCTTTAAATTTTCTTAAAATTCATACCTTTTTTTTTCCATTTCCTGCTATTGCATCGACAATTTTTATTTTCATATTTTAATAATGTATTATGAGCTGCTAGCACAGAGCACCGCTTTTATATATGGTAAACAGTTTTTAAGTAATTTCCTTAATGATTGTATTATTTTTTTTTATTTAAACTATAAAATTCATATAAACTTGTTTGCCAGTGTGCAGATAATCATCTAATAATGTAATTTAATCAATATTCCAAGTGTGGCGATGAAGAAAATCTTGCAATGGGTCCATTTAAATTTTAGACACGTGAGTACCGAAGAGGGAAGGGGTATTTTTGCTTCGTTTATTTTTGACGACATGGATGCGGGGGTCTGAATGGCGATTACGTCGGCAATATTTATTTACTTATGTTTTCGTATTTTTTTTTTCAAAATGTAGTTTATTGTGGCTTCAACATGGCATGGTACATGGCAATCCTATCTGTCTATGCTCTAGAGGAAAGGATGTTTATTTAGTCTTTTCCAGGAATAATTGATCATTGCTAACTCGCTCTCATCTGGTGTTCATTACGGTTAAGTAACTAAGAACCGAATAGAGGAAGTACCGCTTGCTATACGCTCGTCCGAATTTGTCCGCTCTGTCATTGGATATGACGTCTTCTAACTTAATATTTCTTTACTAATAACAGAAGACAAAAATTTAAATTCACCCATTTCTTAAATAGTACAAATTGAATAAACATCGTTTGTATGTCAATAATACGAGGGTTCCTCCAAAATTCAATAATTCTGAAGTGATAATATATACAGGACCTCAATAGATACAGGAAAACTATATACATTAGACCAACTTGATTTACATATGTTCAAAGTAGTCTCTTTCAGAGTCAATACTTAAATAGACGAATCAGGGTCAATAGACGAATTTTTCACAAACGGAAAGCGTCGATTTTTTAACGGTAATAGAGTCAAAATATTCGAAGTAGCAGAGCGGAGTCGATCTCTTCTTCTAAAACGGCAATCACGTATTTTTGTTAATGTAAAAACAACCAAAAATCGCAAATTTTGAAATCCGGTGAGCAAGGCGTAGGCTCTAAGACTACGATGTTATCGTCCTTTACAAAGTCAGTGGGCGCAGCGATATGAGGGAATGCGTTGTGGGGACACAGCATTAAACCTTTAAGTCAAGAGTCTGGAGAACTTCTGGCAAGCAGTGTTGTGCGTAGTAGACCGCCGTGACAGCCCTATTAACTGACAGTTTTGACCGAGCCTTCACTCCTGAAAAAGCCGGCATACATAACTTTTTGCATTCCACGTACGTTTTTTCAGTCGCTGGCATTGGACCATCTTTATGAATCCAACCACTATTTTCGTGACGTGCAGGCCAGTATTAAAAGGGAATGTACGTTTCGTCACCTGTTACAATTTTAGATATTACACGGTGACCGCCTTTATTCAATAACTGTCGATTAATCCTCAAACGCTCGGTTTTTTGGTATTGTGTAAGATGATGTAGTACCCAAAGAGAAATAAGTTTTTTCATTTTTAATTAATTGTGCAAGATCTTATAGAATCCAGTCCCAAGAGTATTTTGAATTCAGTGGTTGGTGCATCGATTGTCATCTTTTATCATTTTACTAACACGGGCGACTTTATCAGTAGTGATTGTTGAAACAGATCTTTCCGGATGTTCTTCATCTTGAAGTGGGCTTTATTATGAAATTATTTTATTATGCAATTACGAAATTCTCTAAACCATCGAAACACGAAGTAGCTTGAGAGGGCACTTCATTATTAAACATTGACTGTAACATCTGCACTCAAAGTTCTTGGGAGAGACCGACCTTACTATCATAGTATATTATAGGTCGCCAGTACTCAAGTTTCAAATACATTACTTGTTTCACAGAAACACACTTTAGGACACCTAAAAACGCGGGGAGAGACTACTGCGCACGTTTTTGTGGCGAACTGGACTTGTTTACATGCGCAGTCATAACCGCGGGAAAACCGGCGTTTGACTGCGCATGCGTACAAGTCCGCTACTCAATAATTCCAGAGTGCTTTTGTATAATATTTTAATATGACGTTACTGAATTGGTTGAATCAATATTATATGCGTATTAACTTCTTATATCGTTTATAGATTGATTATTTCTCTGTCATAGGCTTAATAACTGTGATGGATGCTTGCTAAAGAATAACAATAGAGAAATAGATTTATTAAAAAATATATCAATGTTTCCGCAGGCATGGAGGGGGGATAGAGGCTTTGCTTTCTTTCGCTGATAAGGGAGAGGGGAGTTAAAAATTTATAAAATTCTGCTTATGTAATATTTACACGACCTCAATATACGATAATAATAAATAGATAAATTTGTATGCTTTCAAAAATGAATGTTTGTATGTATAAGATTGCGATACTCAAACACTGTTTCACTGATCATTGGCAAATTTGGCATATCGTAAAAATTTTTATGTCCGTTCCTCTACAATTTATGAAACGTATAGGACTTCGTCCGCGCATTTGTTCTAATGCATCCAACTACTAAACCGATTCCAAAAATTGTTTCACTAATAGATATCTATATTATTCCCTAACAATAAAGCCCGTATTTTATTTTGATACTGAAAGTTACTCACCTTCGTATAAACATGAACCGTGGCAGTGGCATCAAATTTAAAAGCAGGTCAGAGGGCACAGACGAGAGCCGGTATCGACATCGAATTGAGGACGAGATCGGGGTGAAATAGAGTGCGGGACCGGGACTAGGATCAAGAGCGTGACCATAGGAACGGTACCGAGATCAGGTGGAAAGCGGGGACGAGATTGGAATTGGCAGTACGATCGGTCAATGTAAAAGATGAAGGAATATAACCTATATTCGTACATTCGAAGCCGGAGATTGAAGTTAGTTATTCATTAGGCTGTCATTTCATTGCGGAATGTGTTCAAAATCATCTCCACCTTTTTCCATGTGTGTTTGGCATTTTTTTATTAAAGAATTTTACGGGAGGGTTAAAGCTCTCCTATCACGCTTTGTTACAGCAGCGGCGGGGAAAATTCGTTACACCAACTGTACATGTTGCACTGGTGTTTGGTACACCTACCCTTTTAGGGTTCCCCGATAATAAAAATCCTGAAAATTTAAACCGGGTGACCGTGCGGGCCAAGACGGAATGAGACAGAGTTCGCGAATCCAGCGTGCATGAAAAGTATTTTTTAAATGATTTAAGTGGAAATCACAATAAATCAGATATTCATTACTTTGAAACTACATCGACTTTCCAAGACACGGTCAAGTCTTCCAAAAGAAATTGTGATGCATCCAACCGACGGTCCTAATCGATGATCTGATGAAACTGTAGATCCGAAGATACTCCAATTAAATAGAGCCTGGAATTACGGTTTTCCACGTATGCCTTGTAAAAGTTAAGACAACTGTCTCGTCGCCTATATTTTTATAGTTGTCCTGAACTATGAAAAAAAGATAGATGATTTACAGAGTTCACATACCAAATCATTGAAAAATGTTACAGAAAACAAATAAATAAAACCGGCCTGCATAAACCTAAAAATAATTATTCGTGTTCGGTGTCGGTGCTAACTAAAGTAAAGCGAACAAAAAAAAACAATAATATGTAAACATGAAACATACAGTATTGAGTCAAAAAGGTGTCAAATGATGAAAGCTGAAATGGAACTGCGTCTGCAGCCCGCGACCAGCGGCAAATCGTGTCTATGTCTCCAATCGCTAAATTTACCAACGCTTTACCAATTCGTCTACCAATTAAGATTTCGATCCTCTAAACCACGTGACATTTCGTTAGCTGACGTCAATCCCATATTCTATTCTTCGAGCGCTTACGACAATAGAATAGAAAGCCACTTGTCTAGGCCTGCTGGGACATCGTTAGTTGGCATCGACTCTAAAGACAATAAATTATTTTGATTAATAGGTTTTCGAAGGCGTTTTTACATATTTCTTTTAGAACAGTGCTTTATTTTTAGAACTTTTTATAACTGGCTTACAAATTAAGTATCGTACTTTTAACTGTTATCAGTGTCCGTGCCATGCTATAACAATTTTTTGTAAAATTTCTAGATGATTATCTATATTTCACAACAAATGAATTAGATATTTAACGATCTTGCCGACGATGTTTTTTTGATAAAAGTGAAACAGAACTTGCTATATTAACCATTGAGTTATTCAAACAAAAACTTGATGCTTGAAGCTAAACATAAAGCGCTCTAGCTTTTAAGTTTAGCTTATGAACGATGACAGCTATTGACGTCATAGTTGCGAAATTTAGCTTAATTATTTATTGACCACCGCACATGCGAAGTTCACGCGCGGTCAAGTAGTCCAGCACATCGTAACGACGCCGGCGGCATTGATCATAAAAAGCGGCCTCGTATCAAATAAAATCGTCATTGTCGTCGTTATTTCGGTAAACAGTCGTGAGACCCCAATTGCTGAACTACGTAGGCTGAATTCACAAGGTTTATTTTTTCAATTAATCCATTCGTATCAATTAATCAATCGTGCACGGGTTCCTAGGACTGACGTGACCAGCTGACGAGTAAACAACTTAACCAGACAATTAACCACATTCTTATATCTAGAACATTTTGATTGAAGTAGAATTATTTATTTAAAGGTTTCATATATATATACACACATACATATATATTATCCGTTAATTTTTTTCTTTAATTTTTGTATACATATTTATGTTTATACATGAAAGGTTAGAAAATAATAATAAACTAGCTGGCCCGGGGTTGTTCTGCCCTTTTTTGTTTGTCCTCGCCCGTATAACTAGTGCCCGTAGCTGCGCCAGCATGGACGTATAATGAATCCCTTCATCTTTTGTGTCAATTGATTTCTGACTGAATACCCGTATCTCTTTCGATTCCGCAGCCGGTCACACGATTGCTTGTACTCCCGACCCCACGTCCGTTCTCGACCCAGTTCCGTTCTCCGTTTCGGCCCCGGTGCAGCTTGCGATTCAGTTCCGATCAGATTCTATTCTCGTATCGTTCGTAATTCTCTGCCTCACCCCGCTTTCAATCCCGATTTCGCTACCAGTCACAACTCCGACTTAGACGAAGCCGAGAGTAAAGGCTAATATCGAAATCTATATATATATGTATAAAAGGATTTGACCGATCGCTCAACCGATACATGTACATAACAATATTCATAATGATAGGTCAAATAGTTTCTGAGTTTATCGATTTCATCTATACAAACATCCTTTTATATATACATTATGAAACAGACCAATAACAAATTATATTTATAAGAAAATAAAAACTGAGTGCTTGTTATTGTGCGTGTAAATGTCTATTATACAACTTCTACATGACAAAACTTTATTCTTCAAATCAATTTTGAATTAAGTTCCGAAATAAAATGCTGTTTAAATATTATAGGTACTCGGAACATGGCGTTATTCGTTCAACTATTAGTTATATTACAAAAGAGAAAGACATCTATTAAAAGTTATTGTGTTGTACGATGATACGTAAATATACTATTGTCCCTATATACACAGTAATGGTTATATAATAATAAGACGCACCGTACACGCGCAGCAACTCTTGCGCTGATTAAGATTAGATAGATCATCCGAGGCGCGCACTCGTCGATTGGGTGTCATCGATGGCGAGTCGATACTCTAACGTCATAGAAGGAAATTATATCGAAATTAAAATTCACTTCTAAAATATTGGAAACAGTAATTCAAATTTATGATCGCGTACTTCAATTAACAGGAAAAAAATAATCTCGTTTGCAGATACGGCAGACGCCGACATGGCGGTGGATGGGAATGCCAAAGAGAATGCAGATCCGACGGTCGATGGCGAGAGCGGCGCGGAGAAGTCGACGGTCAGATCTGTATTCAACGTGATGTCCTCCAAGGAGAGTTTGAAAAGCAACAAGTCCGATAAGGATACGAAGAGGCTGTCGAACTACTTGGACAATATAAAAAAATCTGCCTCCGCTCTGGGACTAGATAGCAGCAAACCCGATAAAGACGTCGCTTTGTTGCGCGAATCCAACGTGGTGAGGAGATTCTCTCCCGTTTACAGACAGGTGCGTAATACGATAAGTTGTTTGGTAAATAATTCAGTATATTAATGACTCTCTGATTTTGTTCTCTTCTACTTTCATTCAATTCATTCCTCTTTATTATTAGCTCTATTTGGAATATATTTTTTTAGGGTTCCGAGCCAAAATGGCGAAAACGGAACCCTCATGGTTTCGTCATGTTCGTCCGTCCGTTGGTATGTTACGGGCGTTTTATTCAAAAATTACAGGACGTATATTGATGAAATTTATAGTGCAGGTGTCTTGAATTAACCGCTACTTAGTTTGGTGGTTAAATAACAAAAATAAATATTTCTTGGGAGGGCACTCTAAACATGTAACAAGCTGAAAAAAATTTTTTTCAACAAACATCAACGACTGGCACATATTTCTACAGTTATAAAAAAAACACTTTAAGACTTTTAAGCAATTTTTCTGATTACGTCAATAATTTCGAAAATAATCGCTTCGAAATATGCAAAAATTGTGTTCCCCCTTTATTTTTTAAACTCTATGTCCAAAAAATATGAAAAAAGTAACGAAGACAACGAATAATAAATACTTTCTATGAAACTTATTTTGGACATGGTCGGATATACTGTTTTTGAGTTATTACCGAAAAACTGCGCTTCTCAACAAAAGGACATAAGTGCTACGAAGATACGGTCTTTTGTTTGTTGCATTTTAGTTTCATTAATCTAATAGAAATAGTCGACATACCTATTTGTTTTTCTAGTTATAGGCGATTAAAGTGCTTATAACTATTCTGTTATAATTATATAGGGAAAGAGAAAAAATGTAACAACGTTCTTTTTCAACTGTAGTGCATTTTTTGTAATAAAGAGCTTACAAAGAGCATGAAGCCATCAGAACCCTATAATGAGCATGGTCCAACATGCTCTTTGTAAGTTTTTGGGCAAGATCTTAGATCCCATTTGGCGGCATTTCGTAGGACTAATTTCACGAATAATACCACGAAGTGTCTGTGTGTTTACACTGTGTGACAGAAAATAGGTAGCAGCACGCTTTATCAATTTACCGTAACACCCTTACGACTTACGCTAATAAAATAAATAAAAAATAGCAGAGTAGTTACCTACCAATAAATAATCTACTTGTTTATATGAAAAGTACAAAGGTACTTTCTTTACAAGATCATGAATTGCAATGCAGTGTACTTCGTTGTACGAAAATGACTTTCTGTTGAGTGTCATTCCAAAAAGAGGTGAAGGAAAAAGCTCTAAAATGAAAAAAGCGATCTAGTGCTTCTGTAGTGCATTTTCGTGACAGCGTGACGTTCAATTACAGCTTCTATTTGTTTAAGTGTACACTCATTTTTTCTCAATCCCCGGAACCCAATTTTTGTAAAACAATAATAGATTCTTCCGTGGAGCCTACAGGTGGCGCGCGTGTCGCGGTGTGCTAGCGAGAGCCGACGTATTCATGGCGTTTGAAAAAAATATTATTAAATGTATGTCAAATCGGTCGAATGAATACCTGACTGTAATATTTTAAAATCGTGCTCGTTACCGGTATTTTTTTATTAGTTACCGACCACTTCAAGATTCGTAAAATTGGACGTATATTTATATTTTTTCCTATGTTGCTCTTCGACGTACAATTCATTATTACAATACCAGAAATAAAAATAAACTGAGTTTACATGTTAGTTGACTATGCAAAGTCATAGATTCATTTAGAGGGCTCTCGGTGCGCCTGTTCAATAGGCTTCCTGTGTATATACAAGATTTGTCCTTATACAAATTTGAGAGTGTTTGTCAAAAATCACTCAGTAAAAAGCTTTATTACACAGTTTCCGAATATTTAGAAGACAAATAGCTATGGGCATAAGCGATTCCACTTCTTCTTATCGGGCTGTTTCGTTTATTAACGGGTTTGTATTTGTTTTGTCTATGCATGATGAAATTAGAAGAGAGCTACCCTTAAGTTTCTTGCTCGTTCTTCTTCAGGCAAAACTGCCTTCCAATTAGCGGTAAAGTGTAAATTTGCAAAAAATTATGCCGTATTTCAAGAATTATTTTATAATCTATGAAATAAGATATTTTGAATTTTAATTTGAAAAAGTTTCAGTCTATAGTACCAACTTAATACAATTATAAATTGCTTAGTCTGTTAATATTTAGAGAAAAAGCTAACAAACTCAGATGTCAAAACTCTCAAAATAAGCGAAATTCAATTTCAAATTCAAACATATTTTTATTCTTTAGGTTATGAACAATACTTAAAATACGTCACAATGCTTCAAGAATTATTCATTTTACTAATTGGCTTTACCACTTTACCATTCGTTCGGGAGACAGTTTTCCCTCAAGAAGAACGAGCAGGAAACTTGAGGGTAACTCTTTTCAACTTCAAATACGTTTCAAATATGTTATACAATTAAACATATATAATGTTATAGTTTAAAGAACGAAACCCGCTAGAAGTCGAGCTGGAATGTCCATAAATATTTATCCTCTAAAAATTCATAAACTGTGAAATACACTTTTTAACAAACAAATGCTTAAAATGATTTTAAATTTGTTTAAAAAGATAAGAATTTGTATATTTATAGGGACCTTATTGACCACAGAGCCCCCTAAATGAATTCGTGTCTTTATACAGTCGACTCGCATGTAAACACAGTAAATTTTAATTTCTTGTATTGAATTTATGTCTATAACTATTTTTCTTTAAAAATTCTGCATTATTTTTTACATTTATTAAATTTCCTTTTATAAATTGAGACGCCACAGTCAAGATCCCAACTTCTTTAAGCTTAGTTCTAAGAGACTGTCTAGGTCTCAGCCTGTAAATAGCTCGAACAGCACGCTTTTACAGCACGAAAGTTCTATCAATATCTACGGCATGACCCCACAACATAATACCGTAAGACATCAAGCTATTACTGAAAAACAGCCAAAATAGACCAATCTGGCGGCTTGGATATCTAATAAATGTCTTATTTTTTTAACTGCATATGCAGCAGAACTAAGTCTTTTTGCCAAAAGCCTGTTATCCCAAGTAACTCCCAAGAATACAATAGCATCAACAAATTCTAATTTCTTATTACGTAATAAATGGAAAGGTGCCACCACATATATCGTTTTCTTGGTATTTAAATAATTTTGAATACATACGATGTTTAAAGTATTAAAATTAAAACAATTTCAAAATCCATGAAAGTAATTTTTATTACACTATATTCACTTTAATGTTCTGGATATTTATATTAAGTACTTATTGTGCTCATTTTCAGTCTTTGGCTGCAGCGGCTTCAATTTTAGTGACATTCACTGCTGGTCTCACTTCTGGCTACTCAGCAATTTTAATACCAGAACTGGAAAACTCGAATGGAACGATCCCAGGCGATCGTGATACCACATCGTGGATAGGTGAGTTAAAACCTTGAGATTTCACTTATAAATTTCTTTTTTATAATATTAATCCATCAAGGTGGGAACACAACACTTCTAAATTGTCAGGTGAATTCTAATGAAATTTGAAATCGAAAGTAGCTGTTATTCATATAATTAATGAATTTAATGTTCGTAAACTTTGGAAATATTTAATCATTCATCGTTTGCTCAGTCATTTAATACAGCTGAAATTGAACTATATTGTATATTTATGACACTGAAAAGAATTTCGTTGATGCAAAAAGAGTAATATTTATTTATATTTCAGCGGCTATGGCTGTATTGCCGATGGCACCGGGTTGTCTGATCTCTGGGTGGTTGATGGAGAGATTCGGCCGTAGAACATCTCACTTCATCATCTGTGCGCCGTTCTTGCTGGGTTGGATTTTTATCTCCTTTGCCAACGAACTGACACTGATGTTGATGGGAAGATTTTTCACAGGCCTCTGTACAGGATTACTTGGGCCCTTAGCGCCCGTTTATATTGGAGAGAGCACTGATCCTAAGTACAGAGGATTTTTTCTAGCAGCTGTATCATTAGCCATTGCCGTTGGTATTCTAGTGGCACACTTGATAGGAACATTTGTGACTTGGCGGACAACAGCAATGACATGTTCAGTTTTTCCTGTATTGTCGGCTATATTACTTATATTCGTACCTGAAAGTCCCACTTGGTTGATTTCAAAAGGAAGGATCGATGCCGGAGTTAAGTCCTTCGCCTGGTTGAGAGGATGCGGAAAAGAAGCCAATGCAGAACTGAAAGCTATTATGGAGAAGCAAAAAATTGCAGCAGCCGAGCCCCCGATGAAATTTATGGATAAAATAAAATTGCTCAAGAGCCCCGAGCTACTGAAACCGTTGATGATTATGATCATATTTTTCTCTTCGTGCCAGTTCTCTGGTGTGAACGCGATAGTATTTTATTCTGTAGAGTTTGTAAAGAAGTCAGTCGACCCGGAAGTAAACCGATACATGGTTATGTTGATAATAGATGTAGTACGGGTTGTGATGTCAGTAGTGGCTTGTATCGT
Source organism: Eumeta japonica (assembly GCA_005406025.1). NCBI lineage: Eukaryota > Metazoa > Arthropoda > Insecta > Lepidoptera > Psychidae > Eumeta > Eumeta japonica. The sequence continues at coordinate 150,739 of BGZK01000918.1, forward strand.
TTGCAGAATGTTCGGCAGAAGGCCGCTGTGTTTCATTAGCGGCATCTGGACCGCATTGTCCATGTTCGGCCTCTCGATATTCGTCAAAATGACCGCAGACCACACAGTATCCGGCATGTCATGGATATCAATCATGTTTCTAATGAGCTACATTTGTGCCATATCAGTTGGGCTGGTGCCTTTGCCGTGGATTATGTGTGGAGAATTGTTTCCTTCTCGTGTGAGGGGCTTAGGATCAGGAATAAGTTCTGCCACCACTTTTATAGCATTCTTTTTTGTAGTGAAGACGGCACCCACTATGCTATCAGATCTAGGTGAATTCACTACTTTTCTTATTTATGGGGCGGTTACCGTTTGTGGAACTTTCGTCCTGTATTTTATATTGCCAGAAACTAAAGGAAAAAGCTTGCAAGAAATCGAGGACAAATTTAAATCCGTCAAAAGGAAACCTGCAACAGCGGAGTTGTTCAGTGTATAGGTGTCGTCGTTTATGTACGCCCTTCCACTTTATTCGAAGTTTAACGTGTGCATGTATCTGTGATACTTAATTATTCTACTCTTAAAGTTCTAGTATTCATAAACCCGCGATGCGAATTTACGTCGCTTCGAAACGCGCAAATTAGCGATTTTGCATCTTAAATACTTGATCTGTCTTTCGAGGATCCTGAACCGGGCGGGACTCGCGTGTCTTTTTCTTTTCAATGAGGCGTGTGTTGTCTGTAGTCATGAGATATGAGTCGCGCTGAGCGCATTGCTCTTCTATTATTATTAAAAAGACATTAAGTCGAATCCAAAGAATAGGAATTATGTTAGAGTAGGCAATTAACAATAACATATCTTAAAGGCATGATCTAATTTAAGTTTTTAACACTTCACAGTTAAAGCTACAAAATACTCATTTATTTTTTTGGACACTCTGTTTAGTTATACTTAGCTTATTACAAATAGAAATATATAACAAATATTGGTCTGCAATAAAACCTATATTTTGTTATACCCTGATTCACAGAAACAAAGAGTGTCATAGGGATGATGATGCAGTCAACAATTCAATAATACGATAAGTATTTATAGCAAAATATAAATGATGAATAATAGGTTATACTATAGTATTTGTGAGTCTTGCCAGGACTTTGTAATTAACATACAACAAAAATGAAGAAAAAAGTTACAAAGAAAAAGTGAACTTGTGATAAGTTTTTTGTTTTTCATTGTCGTTGCATTTTTGAAATAACTTTACATAAGAACTCTTATTAATATTTCCATTTAAATCTTAATATTTATAGTTGCTTTTATTTGTATCACATAGACTAGACGTTCCACTTCTAAAGAAATAAAAAAAAATAGTTCAATAACAGTAATTTTGGTTTAGTTAGGTGCAAGGCGCTCGACTTTAAATAAAAATTGAAGCAAGGTACTATCACTGTAATGGAGCACAACACCCTATTACAACAATTTAAATGTATTTCCTTCTCGACTCTAGATCTAAAAAATATATTGTGTGTTGTCATATGCAAGTATGCTCATCGAGTACAAGAGATGTTTTTATAAAGCGTTGTGAACTCCATCGTCAGTTTGTGTGTGGCCCATAGATTTCTGAAGTTCTAAATATACTTTATTGATATAATAGAAAGTGGTTGAATTTGTGTTTTTGTACAAACTTTACATATGCATCATACATATGCACATGCAATTTACTTATGCAATTTAATATGTTAATTTGGGGATAAAATATAATTTGTATTAATTAATATAAATGTTTATGTCAGTTTTTTTTTTTTATCATTCCACTGTAGAGACGTTCATTTCCTAGTAACTGATTAGGGGTTGATAATGGCATTTATCATCAATCCCTGCATTGTTAACTATTGTGACCGACCGCTAACATGCTCTCAGAGATCAAAGCAAGTGGTTTAACTTATGAAGTTGAAAATTCGTTCGCTGAAGAAAAAAATCAAAAAAACAGGCTCTTGACAGTAACACTTTAAAAAGGACAAAATAGTATAATTTACTTAAAATATTTGTTGCGATATATATATTCTAGCCCCAACAATATTATTGTAATTGAAAATGAAGATAAAACATTATATTTTATTCAAACGTGATATGAAAATTAAAAGGAATTAATAGTGGAACTGTTTAAATAAACCTTATATTTAGTTATGAAAGCTAAATTATAAAAAAATTACGAACACGTACCAAAAGTCTAAAATGGATTCTAAATCGATATAGCTTATATTTTCCTTTATGTTTTACATACAGAGTGAGATATCTGTTCCCGAGTTGCAATACCCTACGAGTATGTTAATAAGGTATTGTATCTATCTTCGAGACAACAATAGATTCTTGGCCATTTCATTGCCTAAACCAATACTTTAGCTCGACGAATAGATATCCACAAAAAATTATGTTATTTGTAAAACTAACTAGAGTACAATTCAAGAGCAATAGCGTCAGAGAGTTCTTAACCTCGTCTTAAACACACCGTAAAATTGTGCTAGATGCCAATTTTTGGTGTGTAATATAGAAATTGATAAAACAAGTGCAAGAACTAATTATTACTAATAAAAACTAACTGCAAGCTTTATGTACTAAACGTAGTTTTTATATGAGAATGTAGTGACATTGGAGATAAATCAAGGTGCCAAAAATTTATAACTCAATATTTTTAAGGTGGCTTTCTATATTAATTTTCCAGTAAGTGGCACTTATAGAGCTTACAACTAACATGTAAAAGTAAATACGTATATAGTGTTAGATATTAGTCGTCCTTTGTTGAAACAACAGTTACATTTTCTTAAGAGCTTCTTTAGTGGCAAAATCATCAATTAGGCATATGGACATAGTTTATGAATTTTTTGCCACAATATATAGAAGAGTCAAAGAGTTTAGTTTTCTTCAGATGATGAAGATACTTGTTAATTCTTTACTCGTCTTAAATAAGAAACGACCCCGTCTCTAGAACAATTTATGGCTGAAGTACACTGGAGAGCTACACCGAAGTTCAAATAAATGTTATACAGAACTCGTTTCCTCAAAAGCTATAGTGATTGAAATTAAAACGAATTCAAATTTTTTTGTTTTTTTTTTTGCTTAATTTTTTACTTTCTATATGCGGCCCTATCGAGATAAATTAAAAAGTAAAGACGTAACCTATTCTATGTCTCATATGAACAATTCTTTGCGTGTCTTAAAAAAGGAACAATAGCAGGGATAATTGAAAATTAGGGTTGTCACCTTTTATTGCAATTATAACGCCTAAATCCAAAACTATAATTACAAAATTATTATCAAACAATAAGTAATTAAAATTAGCAAACATTTTATTTAGATGGTTACTTCGTAGGTAAAACCTATATGTCACGTATAATGAATAATTTTCCATTTATAAAGTTAGAAAACACCATAAAAATCATGTCTAGATTTGCATTTAATGAGACATTTGACTTTTTTGTAAGGTGACAATTCTATGTGTGGGAATTTCCCGAAAAAAGTGGAACACTAGTTTGGTATTACTTTCACAATCATGTATATTCAAGTATATGCATTTAAGTGACTTCGAATGCAGTAAGTACCTTTGAGTGATAGTTTTACCCTCCTGACTGGTTATAAACGTTTGAATTTCGGATGTCAAATTAAAAAAAAAATGGGTGTTATTTATTTAGATATTTTTTGGTGATTAAACTATTAAAATTGTTTTTTAATGCAATCTAAGTTAGTCTTCTCGTACAATAATAGAATTGATGCGAAAAGAATTCAGGGCGATGACTTCTAATGATTTCAACGTGGTCCTTACTTCAACATTCGACTCTTCGTCTTCAAAACGCTTTTGGGTTGAGAAGCGTCTCATCTAAACATTGACACGCGTTTGTACTCCGAATTTAATCAACCGTATGGATTGACATTCTTATAAATCAGACAATCTTTAATGAGCTTCGTAAAGTCTGCCTTCGGCTGCGTTCGCCGAGGAGAGTGGGCCCATTTCGTCGTCGTTATCTGGTTGTCAGAAAATTGATGTATCACCTACGAAGTAATTTGGGGATTAATATCAGTGAAATCGTCCACGAATTTCAAAACTAACGTTTAAAAGTTGAGTACTGTTTTCATTGAATTCCTCTCGAGTTCACTAAAGAACGCAAACAGACTTGTTTCGATTGATGAAGAATGTAAAAAATATTGTTAAAGAACGGTTACAAACAGGGAAGAATCTAATGCCCTTACGTACAAAATTATGACAGGAGCAGCAAGAATAATATATATAGACACGTCCATAAAAGAATTGAGTTTTTGGCGTCTCTGGTCCCTTGTCTTATATATTACATTTACATTAAGTTTCGATAAAAGTTGAATAGTAAATTGTTCATGTGTTATTTTATGAAATGGCATTTCATAAGCTTCATATATATACTACAATGCTACTTTTTTGTTTAATACAGCATCATATTTAAAATGACGCTAATAAATTAATTTGGACCGGACGTTATTATGGGAATATTAGAAAATGGTTTCACATTATTTTAGAAAATTGTTTTCATTTTATCACCTTCCATCTTCTAACCAATGGAAACCCTGGAGGCAGTTAAGCGCCTGCTTAACGCCTTCAGGCTTTCTAAACACTGATCACTCGTAATCAAAATATATTACACATTTACTTTTGCTGGCTTAATGTTGTAGATTATATTATTCAGGTGCTTAAAAATAATGACTTAATAATTTTACTATTTAAACGACTAATAGGGTATCAAAAGATATACTGTAGCGATCGCTCTATTGACAAAATTGAAATGCAGTAACAAAACACACAAAACGACATGCAGAGTGTCTTTTACTTATAAGATCCTGTATATTTAACTAGTAGGCTCTGCTCTCCCTTGAAGTACGAATTCTAATAATTAAATACATAGGGTCAGGGTTACCGTATCGGTGGCAGCGGTCGTCATACCTACCAGCCATCGAGCGGTCAGCGCATCACTGTCAGGTCAGAAGACAAAAGAAGCGATCCTTTCGTCGAGTCGAATTGACCAATGAGTTATTAAATTAAGTCAGATTGACCGGTCGGACTATGTCTCTATTGGCACATAAGCCGTTAGCCTCGGAATCCCCGAATCGGTGACGACAGTCGTTATTAGCAGCTCTTGACCCACACCGTAGCTGTATGGGGTGACTCATATAATGAGACACTCCATACATATATGCATGTCAGTCGACCAGAAATTAATTGTGATCGGTGTGTTCCTGAATTAGGGGACAAGACCCACACTTAGGACCGTGGTTTTCGAAGTTTCCGCGATGAGGAAGCACACATTTGGTGAATGTTTGTCTTACACCATGACTATAAAATACGAAACACATTAAGATACAAATTGAGCTGTCGGTAACAGATTTATCTTGTTGAGACTTACCTATCAGTCACCTTTTTGAGACTATGATAAAAATCGCAAATTCAATCACAAAGGCAGATAACTATATGTTAATCCAAAGTCAATACGTTTTTAAATGTAGGGAGACTTGGCTTTTTTGCTTCTTTCTTAAAACAAAAGTCAGTTACTTCTACACACTGCATGTGCTAAATCCTAAGTAGATGCGGGGTCGACACGCACTTAAACGGTTTTTGCACATTGGCAAAGATTATTGAAACTTCTTAGTATAAAGATAAAGAACGATCATTAAGTGCATCTCCATAACACAAAGTAGGTATGTGTATATGTAAAATTTCATAGAAATCTGTTGAACTGTCGAGACATGGACGTGAAATATAAACAAAGAATACATTCATTATTAGTACAGGATATACATAATCAAAATTTAACGAAACTTTAACTATAACTGTTACCTAAGCAACAAAGACGGCACAAACACACACACAAGCACTGTTCACGTACATGATACCGGATTACGTATGTTTTGTTTACAATTGTACAATTAAATAAACATTAACAGCGGTGTGCTTCTAACTCGCATGTGTAACAGTTAACCGTTAAGTTAAAAAACAAACATTTCAAAATATCAATAGCCTTAGGGATATTGTCAATTGTGTGTTTAATATAATATCACAAATGCTAATATCTTTAATATTACCTTAGTTAACTGCCAGTTGTGAAGTTAAAACAACTTATTTTGACGTGTTTAGCTTTTTACTTTAATAGTTAAAAGTTAATTCTTTCAAATGAAACTTTGAAGCACACCGCTGTATGCGCTTTTTGCAATTTTAAATATTAGAAATAAATTAAAATATTAGAAAAACTATTCAATATAATAAATAATTAGACACATTCTATGGCCACTTAACGATTGAATATTATCTTGATAATAAATTTTTCAGACATCTCATAATAAAGTGCACTCTGAATTAGTCAGGTACTTAATTCAAAATAAAATACAGTTTTAAATCACAGTCTTTATTAATACAGGTAATAAGGAACAATATAGTTAAATGGCACCACGTTTATAAAAGTTACAAATATTACTATAATTAAATAAAAAAAATGTAGTTTTAACAAACGTATGTAGACGATTAGCTGGTCTAAATGTGAAATGGGCCGCAGCGACTTATGTCTTTTGTTAAAAACGAAATGATGAAGCGACGTTTCAAGTGAACTTTTAGAGTTTATGACGGGTTATTATCATTATTAATGAATATTATTTATCGTAAGCTCGAATCAAACGTTTTAAAATACAAATACACGACGAGAACGGGTCCTCGTCCGGAGATGACCATAACTTTATTATGTGTATCTTTAACCAACCGCAGAAAAGGCAAAAGCAGAATTATGATTTAACTAATATACGTATTCAAAACGCATGATCTCTCAATTTAATCTCATCATATGATCTCTCGCAGGTTCTAAACAACGAACCAAATATAAAACATAAAGTAAGATGTCATTACATGTGGTTTCATACTGAATTGAAAATAACGGCTTTCATACAGTACTATGGTCTTATAATTATTTTTTTTATCATACAGCGAAATTATGATGTAATTAAAGTTTGTTAACCATCGACATGTTGTAAACTTGGAGCCACGGCGTTGTTTGGCCTGTAGCGTCGGTGTGGCTAAGCACTATGTTAGTTTTTGGCATTAGAATTGTAAATTGATTACTGGTGAATTTATCACGAATTTATTATTGCTCGTGGTTTCTTTACGCATGGAAGGAACCTGAAATTCGAGTAAATATCTCGAAGTGCTCCAGCATTCACTTTCCGCGGGGCTTCATGAGACGCGACGCCGGCGGCGCGAGCTTGGTGAAGCCCGCCTGGTCGAAGACCGGCAGCAAGTCGCGCACCCTCGCAGACACCGTGCCACCGGTAACTCTGCAAAGACGCGATGTATTATTCAATCAATTAGCTTATTTATCATTTTCAATGTGAACTAATTTCTGAGCAAATAAATTGTTATTTGCAAATGAATTGTTACTTATATTGATAAGCATTTTTTCTTGTATCTGTCTGTTCTTTTTGTCGGTCTGTTTGTCTGGTTGCCGATCTGGAAAAGCGTTTATTCTTAGTGTCTGTTTAACGTAGAAATTCGACAAAAATCTATATTTTATTTACTCAATTATAGCTGAAAAAATAAATAATATGTAAATGTAAAATGAATAAAAAAATGAAAGTAATTTGTAGAACATAAAATGAAATGTCAATCTAAAAATATTCTAGATAAAATGTAAAAAAGGTAATCAAAAAATTATGTATTTGCTAACGAATGCTCAAGACCACAATAAAGTATTAAAAAAAATGTTTTTACAGTTAAGACTAACGTTTAAAAGAAACTAGCGTTTAACTTTTTTATTTATTACTTTAACCTCTTCTTCAACATATTGTTCCAGACATACATTTTCCAAGAGGTGAACGAAATACTCACCGGTTAGTTCTAACTCTCTAAGCAACATTCAACGGGAGTAAGTTGATGGTTAATTAATCTTAAGTCCGGGCGTCATTTGAGCAATAGCCCCATTCAAATCCGTCGAGTAGTTGACGAGTTATGCTTCAACAAACAAGCAGACATTAAGATCGAAGACACGTTCTAGTTGTAGTTCAAGTTAAATCGTTTCAAAATTATATGTGTAAAGTTTCGTCTACTGCCCCGATTTGCGGTCTCGTTTGAGCGGTGTCAATTTTTAAATTTTAATAAAAAGCCTCCTTATATGTTAATGGGTAATAATGGGCATTAGTTGTACGATAACGAAATTGTTAGTTAAGTCTAAGGAAAGTTAAAAATATAAACATAAGATTACACATTAATACAACAAAAAGGTTTTAGTACAACTTTTTAAAAATGTTCGTGTTAAAAGAGTTGAATGAACTTTTTGGTTAAATAAAAATGGACAGTTTTGTAGTGTAGTCGTTAGTTATATAAGAATATCACCAAAAATTTTTTATTGGCCGTGCTTAATTTATGAAATTTTGTTTTTTTATGACAGTCCACAGTACGGAAGAAAATTTTATGTTATTATTATGTATTTTTGAAGTTTTGCATTGATAAGAAGCAAGGAAGTTACGCTATTTTTAAAGGAAAAAAAAAAGGGCTGGGTAGTCATGAGGACTGCCGACAAAAGTGAAAATTATGATATGAGAATGATTTTTTTTTAAGATTTTCAAATTAATTGTATTAACAGAAATTTAAATATTATAATTTTTATATTAAAATCATTAACATTAGTCTGGTTTCCACATCTATCAATATTTGAAGCAACAATAATATACATTTTTGAATGGTTTATTTATTAGTGAGAAGACATGATGAGCTGTACAAGTCAGGTTTACACAATTTAAACAAAACAATATAATGTTGCGATTGAAATAAATTTCAAAATATAATTTTAAAAATAAATACAATAATTAAAAAAATTAAAAACCCAACTGCAAAAAATCAACAGATAAGCAACGCACTAAAAAGACTAAAATAAGATTGAGAAAACAAATTACTAAAACATAATAAACTCTACTTTGGTTTAACAGACTACATTATGAGCTGAAAGCCTAATTTATTTTTTTTTAAATACCCATCGAAGGACTCTTGTTTTTTTGAGACTAATTTAACGATACCTTAACTGTCGAAATCCATGCAGCCATTTGGTAGATACGTGGCAATAAAGAAATTTACACACATACAAGATACGCGCGAAAAACAATACCCTTCCTTGACAATGGAATAAAATGCTTCAAGTTATACTCTTAATTCACATATATTGTTAACCTTAGCGTGTCGGTGATGCGATTCAATTCATAACATTTTACTCATTGAAAAATCGCCTAACGTTCCTGTAGAAGTTTTCACTTCAATAAATAATGAAGTTATGTATTTTATTATTTATTTAATTTAAACTATAATTTTATGTGAAATTATTGGTATTATTTATGCTCTTTTTGTTATACAGTAATCATACATTTGAACATTTAATTAGCCAATCACAACACGTCATACTTGTAGCTACAGATATAGTGTTAGCCTTAACACTTAACAGTCACGTGACTATCTCGGTCATGAATGTTTTAAAATATACCCTATCCAACTAGTCTAAAGAACTTTTCAAAAATTCTCACCTGTTAGGCTTGAGAAGTTTAGCCGCTTGCGCAGGAGTCGCCAATTCCGTAGGGAAGTAGGTAGCCCCGTAAAAGTCTAGGCCATTCTGTAAAAGAATATTGGCTTCCTCGATGTTGGCGAGGGTGACGCGGATGACGCTAGTCGCTTCCTTGGGTACCATACTGCTGACCAGTTCGCCGTCGATCGTGGTGATTGCACGAGGGGGCGTTTTGTCCAGGACATGTTTGGGAGTGGAGGTACCTGGGAGTTCGAATATAAAATGGAAAATGATTTTATTTTGCCAATTATTAATGTCTCTAGAGGGTAATACGAAATAAATAAGCCGATGCCAAAATACTAATCAATAATTTATGAAGCGTTCCACAAAATGAACATTAGTAATTTGTTTTTTCTGTAGAGCCAGTGCCTATTTGATAGTGAGGTGGCAGGTCGATGATACTTGTCTCTCCGTTGGGAATTTTTGATATCGCTTATTATTTTATATTATTACTTATTTATTGTTTTCCAATTTTATAGATTTACAGTCAATTTGATTATTATTATTACAACAGACACGACAACTGCCGACATAAAGTACAAATTGATAGAATTTCGTCTCTGTGTTGGCCATAAATTATATAATACAATACGAGGTTTAAAGGCCAACAATTTAGTTAATTCTGAAAAAAATACCAATGTCAGTATACTGCTAAAATAAAAATAATGCAAACGAAAACTTTTACAGAACCGTTCTGAAGGAAATGCATATTTAATTTTGTTTTGAAAATGCAAGAAAATATTTGACAGCGTTGTTTTTGTCTTCTGATTTCTAAGTTTGACAAGAAGAAAGAAATAATTATTTTTTATGGAATTCAAATATTATTTTTCACACTTCCGAGGGACAGTAAAGCTTAGTTCTTTATATTAATTCTAATTTGACATCGCTATCTATTTCTGAGAAAAAGTGTCTCGACAGACTGATAGATAGACAGATAGTTAACAAAATAATAATATAAGGGTTCCACTTTTTGCTTTGAGGTACGGAACCATAAAAATTTTAATTTCTCTATACTATACTTCAGCAATTCAATAAAAAAAAACACTTGGTACGAAGAGAAAAAAACTTTCTCAACGTTGTCTCGGGGCCCATTCGTTCGTTCTTTGCGGTCAAACATACCAGTATCACCTTGAGGGTTGCTCGAGAAGTGGAGGCGCACCACCTCGACCACGGACGTGTACTTGTAGAGGGCGTGGCGCACGTCCTCCTCGGGGACGTCGTCCGGCACGTCGTACACGTAGATGGTGAAGGTCTTCTGGGGCCGGCACGGGATAGCCACCTGGAAGGCGCAGGCGGGCCGTCCGCTTATCGAATTACTTGTAAAAATCAAAATCTACAGCTCAGTGAGATTAGCTTTTGAGACAGCAAACCGCTAATAAAACAATAACAATATATTGTTATTGTTTAATTAGCGGTTTGCTGCGGTTCCTTTGCGCGAATTTAGGGACGTTTCAATTTCGGGCGCAACCCGTAAAAGGTCGTGGTTCTTCAACGAAACATAATACCGACATAGCCATGCTGTGGTTATCTTGGTTGTAGCACGAAAATGGACCTGTGACGTACCACACTCTCACAGCATACACGCTTGAACTAACAGCTTCCGCTGCTGCGATGCGTCTAGTGAGCGAAAGTTCAGATGATCCATTCCCTTTTCCATCAATCCACTATCCTACCATAACCCCACTCCCCCTCTATCAGACATTCTATTCCTACCGAGAGACCGGCAACGCACTGTTCACTCCTTTGGGGTTGCGAATATCACTTACTCTTTGGTTGATCGCATGCTCGTATACAATTCCATATTAATAAAACTTCGATACCTCTCTTGAGTAACCCTACGTGACGTTACGAGATATCACAATGGATATTGCTGAGTTTAAATGTTCAGGAAACCTAAGTCAAATGAAAATTTTGCAAGCTGAAAACACTGCCTTGATAGTCGATTTGTTTAATATTTATTTGATTTACTTTAAAGTATTTAGTGGAAAATTTAATACAAAATATGTACTTAATTGAATGGTGCTTGTCACTGTGTTCGATATCACGCAATCCCGAAACGTGTATATTATACAGATCTCAAGAAAGCGTAGATTTCAAAACTAATACGTGCTTCCCTTCAAAATCTTCTGTTTCTTCAACTTTTATTTGATAGTTTGAAAATTATAATTTTAATTTTGGAATAGCGAAATGTAAATTTTGCAGACAAATTGATTTAAGCCACATTACAAAAGCTTTCCACATTAAGCTGTCTCTTAGAGAACATACACAAGTACACAGACAATCAGGCAGACATGGATGTAATGTTATCAGTGATCGATAATTTGGCTACAGACCTTAAAACAGTATTGAACATCCTTTAAGCGGTTTAACGGAATGCGATAAAACCTTCTATATAACTTTATTTTGTCAAGATTCTATCATTCTACTCTTGAGACTTACCCTGCCACAATTTTTTCAATGAGATTTTCACACGTAATAGAATTTTGGACATTTATCTATTTATTTACGTGTATATTACGCTTTGTTGATGATCATAGTTTTTAAATGACACAAATCGGTCCAGAAATGCTGAAATTATTGCATGTTATCTAAACGCCTTTAAGATAATTCAAAACGGGGCGCCTCCGGTCCTGATCGATGACGTCATCGTTCACTAAGCCTGCATTAGTCGCGTTGAACACTCATTCTTATCGCATGCAATCTTTCCTCTCCGTTGTATAAATTTATTATTTACGGTTGTTTTATACTGTTTCAGGTAGGTATAAAAACTGTGAAACGGTAAAATGAACTACCTGTTTTGAAATTAAACGAGTTTTGTAAGGTTTATTTTTGGAAAACAAGGAATCCGGCTTCGTTAAAGCTCAATCTGACAAACTTCCGAAAGGTGATGTTTTTGTGGTGGACGAATTTTATAGGAATAATGCTAATTATTCCAGTGCAGAAATACGTAGAGACAAAATAAACACGTAAGAATATAATTAAATACTGTGTCACTATCATTTTAGATTATTATCCGCCAGATAAGTACTTATTTCATGATGTAGGTATTAAACATGCACGTAAGTACCTATTTAATAAATAAATTGTATGAAATCATTCTATTATAAAAATTTTAAATTTTTTTTATACAAATCCCGACGAAACTTGTCATTTTGACGTGACAACGTCTTAGGTTGCGGCTGGGAGTCACTTTGAAAAGTGTAACGCTCGGTAACGTAACGATGAGTCACCGAACGAGAGAGGTACTTGATCGGTCTGCCGCGCGCAGCACTTTAGTGCATAGCTTATTGCAAGTTATTGTATGTAGTATGTATGTGTAAAGGTAAAAATAAAATTGTTAATATGAAATTCAGTGCGAGATTCTTTATAAATTAATGTTTTAAATATAATTGTATAAATAAATGTTTTAAATTGTTACTATTATTTCATCCTTCTTCCTACTATACGAATGAATATTCACATTAAAATGATTTTACCATTCAAAGTCGTTGTCACGTAAAACTTTTATACCGACTTTACAGGCAACCAAATTTTTAATTTAAGTAATAGTTTCTCTGATTTCTGTCCAGGTACGTACTTAGAAGCTGACTCATTTAAATGCATTCCATACCCAGTACCCATAACGATATTTAATGCATTTTCGACTTATAGTTTGTCTAAATTTTTAACTTATGTCAGTTTTTGCTTAGTTTAAAATCAATTCTTAGTTATAAATTTAGACAGAGAAATTCATACGAAGTACGATATATTAAGTATTCCTAAGTATGGCCCTGTACAAGCAAACTCACATTTTTATTTCAAAACATAAAACCAGCCATATCATGTATTATATTCCGACTTGGTGCATTAGATAGTAGACAAAAGTAGTTCCACGTTTCATAAAAGCCAATAAAAGAAGCACGCGACTCTGAGCTAGACCGCGGTCGTCTGTAGGTAGTTATGTACCTGGTAGGATAATTATGTACCTATGTCCCTAATTTACTTACAATCGTTTCTTTTTGAAAATTTATAATAATAAGTGGTAGGTTTTGTACAAGTAGGTAAATATACTTATGTCGAAGTGATTCTTGCAACAATATAAAACACTTTTGTTTGAAAGAGAAATTTTATCGTCTCACTTCATACCATTACATCACTTTGTACTTGACTTTGGTGTCTTCGGATATACAAAAAATAGTTCGTCGGGTGTTGTATTCGTAGTATTTGTGCATTTTGGAACAATACAGTTTTGGAACAACACGCTGTGATTTCAACAAAACCTACACGCGTTCGTTTGCCGGTCATAAGTTCACGAAAACAGCGGGCTGCGGCCGACCGCGAGCAGGGACGAAGTGAATAATGACGTCTTGCCAATGACGCGCTATTTGAAATGAATTTTTAGAGACCTCTCTACTAAAATTGCTGTAACATCGTCATTTTTAGTCGGATCGAGATAATGTTTTCACTGTAGGTAATAGATTAATCTGTGCTGTATTTCTACATACTCAGTTAAATTCATGCTAAAAGCTCATTCAGGGGTCAGATATTAACGCTTTCACGCTGACTCATTGGAAGCTGCTAATGGCAGCTTGTCATTGATGTGATCACGAGTTACATGACCGGCAGCTTAATCTGCTCTGCTGAATGTAGCTACTGATTTGAATTTGACGTAAGTTGGAACCTCATCAATCAATTCGTCCGTGATCAGGACTCGAATTCAGTACCTTTTAGATCGCAGGCAAGTTTAATTACATCTGATTTCCTTGGTCCATATTAATATTTTGATGTTATTATTATTTTCTTTTTTATGATTTAGGGGAGGGACAAACGAGTAGGTGAGCTAGTAGGGAATAGATGGTCACCGCCGCCCAAGGACACTCGAAACTCTAGAGTAGTCAGCTGTGCTTTGTCTGCCTCGGAAGGGGATCGGATCGAAGGAAGGGAGGGGAATGGGCCACCGGATACAGTATGCGTTTATGTAAAAAACACACGTACCTTTCTATAAAATCTGGAACCGGTGACCTTGTGGAAACCCTTCTTGAAAACCATCTGGTAGTCGTCGACGTGAGAGAACTTGAAGAGGATCCCGGTGGCGGTCTTGGTCAGGGAGAAGCACCCCTTGAACTCCATCTTTTCGCAGATGGTGGCGGCCTTCTCCATACTGAGCCCGTGAGAGGGCGTCAGCAGGAAAGCGCCCTTGGTCAGGAAATGCTCAGAATCCGAGATATCGGATTCGCTCTCGGCGCCCTTCATTAGCGTATGTATCTGCTCTTTCCACATGTAGCCCTCCGACATCTAAGGAATCAGGATAAAAAATGTATACCCTTTACCTTCTCATCAAATAATAGAAAAAACGCCTACAAGTTCACACTTTTAATATGTCGAAGAGGCTGTGAACATTTGCACATGGTAAAAAGTTAGTGTGGTTGCGATATCTTTAGATAAAAATAAGTAATTTTTTTATACAATCATATCCAATATAAAATAAAATTTTTAATCAAACAATAACTATACAACTTATTTTACTTTTCGTCTCGACTTCTTTCAATTATAATTTACATAGAACATTATTTATGGTACAAGCACTAATCTGTGTAATCCATCTTACTAAGTTTAATAATGTTGCATTGAGAAAGCAATTTAATAATAATTTGTTAAACAATGAAACACTGTCAAAGGCACTATTTCCTGGCGTGGTCTTTATCAATAACCACTCTCTAAGCGTATGAAATCATCGTCTTAGTTGTTTACTAAATGCGACGTTGTTGAGTCAATACATCAAGGTGGATTAGCTGGCGAAGAGTGTCTACGAAGTATGTCCATATAGAATAGATACCTACATCTTTAATATCGATCAATGACGCTGTGTCCCTCACGACTTCTATATAACTATCAAAACCGTATTTGAATTCGTGTAGTAGTTTTTACGCGATGCGCGAAGACATAAACCGACAAACAAACAGAAATGCTTAAAATGATTATTTTGGCTCCTGTTGCTTTTATAAAAACATTTCATGTAAGTTCTTCACAAATATTTCTCGAGTACAGACACGGGTCGATCAAAGTTTTTCACTGACTTCGAAAAAGGAGGAGGTACTATGTTTGTCTGTAATTTTTTGTGCGTACGTTACGCAATATCTTCGTCAATTGATAATCGATTTCGAAAGTTATTTTTTTGTTCGAAAGTGTATACTCGCGAGGTGGTCCCAGTCATCAAGTGAGGATATGTTGATGGGATCCTAAGGAAATCGAGAAATACACTCAAATATTATAAGCACGTATAGTTGTTTAAACTTTTTTTTAAATTATACAGGTATTTGCGTTATCATCTCATATGGTGATTAATAATGATATTGGAAGCCACAGCATTCCTTAATGGTTAGAAGTTAGAGAATAATTCTGTGATTTGCGGGCAAAGACTGCCCTTTTGGCTACTAGTAAACATTCGAGTCTGGGATAATTTTATTCGTTTTGATAAATCCCGTATGTATACCAGTATCAAGGGCCTGATGATGGAGCCAAATGGCCGATAGTGGAAATCTACAGTAATTACTAGAACATTCCTCGATTTAGGTATTATCATTTTGTTTGGACGAACCACATACATTACACTTTGTAAAGAAGGTCTGATGATGAAACCTGGAGGTGGATACTGAAACTTTTCATTAGTTACTAATTAATTCCTCAAGTTTGGGTTTATTATTTTGATTTAAAGAATTTTATACATTGTATACTAAAAAGTTAAAAATAATTTAAATATTACAAAAAACACAGATTTCGAAAAGTTCTTAAACTAAAAGGTTATATACAAATAACTTCTAAAGTTCACAAAAGAAATCGTAAATCAGTAAAATTTTATTAATTATTGTAATATACTCTGAAACTTAATCAATTTTTTTTGGCGTCGGTGCCAGTTAAGATTTGTTTAACATAACAAAATATTTGTCTTATAACTTATTTAATCTGAGGGTGCGGGAGGCGGGCGCAGAAGCAAACTTGGCTGGCACCGGTTATGATACATGTACAGATAGCAGCAGTGTAACTACTCTGAGATAGAACACATTTTCTACTGTCCCATGTCGATTAAAAATCATGTAGTATTTTCGCTAAATAAAACAAATTGGAATAGGTTTTTGTAGTACCAACTAAGTATGTGCCTGAGCAAAAGAAAATGTTTAAATAATAAAATGGAAATTATAGATCCTTAGCAATAAAAAAATTGAAAACTTGTATAATAAGAACAACGCCAATTATTCTGCAGTTAAAAAATTTTTCGAGTTGTAACTCGCTACTAAGTAAAATGAGTTTTCTAATGCCAAACTGTTAATTATTTTATCAATCAATACCCTTTTGCCAATAACATTTAATTGTTGAAAACCATTACTCGAAGTTCGTGAATTACGATTAGCTTTAGCTATAACATTTCCATCCTAATGTATTCTACTAGCTTTTACTCGCGGCTCCCCCCGCGTGAATGAATGCTTTCATCTTTTATATCCCGTCATCATAAAATCAAGACCCCCAACCGTTATCTCGTTCTCGATTCTGATCACGGTCCTGTTCTTGTCGTAAAAATATTGTTAAAAAAATGTTTTACTTTACAGCTATGAATACCGCAAATATATTCTTCGGGTTCAAATACAGTAACATACTAATTTTCATGGTGATCGGTTGAACAGTATAGAAGTTAGTATTGTGCAGCGCCACCTGGTGGGAAGCTACAAGGGTCAGCACAGAAACCTTCTCTATAAAAAAAATCATATAAACGTCAATTTTTAAGGTGACCGGTGGAACGGTGTTGGAGTTTAGTGATAACATATACATAAACATTCATTTATATATAAAATTAGACGTACCCTGTGCGAAGAATTCGCACAAATTATGTATAATGATTATCAGTTTACAAAATTACTCTACAAATTGATTTTATTTCCTTTTTATTACAAAACTTCTTCTTAAACAATATTTTAAGTATATATAATAGCCATCTGATACAACTTTACTTACTTCGACGTCTTTCTGCTTGACTTAATGGTCTTCGTCGCCTAGACATTTCATTTTATCATTTTTGTAATTATTACGTAAATAAATCATTCAATTCAATTTAATGAATCAAAATTCATTGCAGATATTGAATTCGTTTGTAATTTTGCACACTGCTTATAACGTTCTTGTTTTTGTCGTACTATATTATGAAGCTCAAATGACATAAAGAAATATTTGAACAAAAAATTTACCGATCATTAATCATGTTGAAGTTGTCTCAAAATTCAAGTCGTCAAATGGCAGAATATATATATATATATAAATTTCATAATTAACTAATTTACAAAAGCGAAAGCAATAATAGCTTTTAATGTTGTTGATGCCGGTGGAGCAAGCAATTATTTGTGACAGGATATAAAATTTATGTGGTGTAATTGTGAGGCTTTTTCTAAAAACATTTTAACCTTAACAAATTAATATATGATGATGTATAGTATGAACTATATGTTAAAAAACATTTGTAGTAAATACTAATTTTCAATAAAATTATGGATTATACTTTCTGCCAGCTGATATTAGCGAACTTAGTTTACATACGTGTTAGCTTGTTTTCAGTTTTAATCTCTAAATAACGTTCACGAGAGTCGCATAAGCAACCTAAATTTGAATATGCATATTGAGTGTTGTAGATGTCAAAACTTTACTTATTTATTTTGACTTTATTATCGGTAGCATAAACAAAAAGCATACAACTTAAAAAAGCCAAGTTCATAAATCGGGATTTTGACTTGTGTTTGATGCGGTGGTGGGTGAAATGTCATTATTAACCCATTTCGGTAAACGTGTATATTAAATCAAAGACATTATTTTCAACCATCAAATCGAAGCAAAGTTTACACAAAGGTTTATATTGATTTTGAATGCAACTAGGTCAAAATTATTTGGTTATATCTTTTATAGTACAAAGGAAGCAAACGAACTCGTAACGTCAACCTGGAATACTTGTAAATGGTCAACGTCGCCCCTGTACGCCCGCAACGCAAAAGCACAACAGGACTCACGGTGAATTTATTATTAAAATTAAAAAAGAAATTTAATAGTTTGACACGATTAATCATTGCAGATTTCTTTTGTGGGCAGCTCTATTAAAGACACCATCTTGTATACGTAAGCTCAAATACGCATATGTATGCAAGTTTATAGCTTACAGACAAAATTATCATTATCAAATCGCATCGTCATCATAAAGCTCACGATCAACTTCTATCTTGTAGCGACAAGTGGCCAATAAACAAGTAAACCAAAAGAATAGTCGGAGTTCTCTTGGGCTATGCGTAGACCGTTGGGCACACGGAGTTGGCTTCCTCAGGCACACCGAGCCGGGCCCTTACACACATAGAGCCTTAGCCTTCGACTACGCAGCCTTTGGAGCCCTTTTAGAAAGCCAACGATACGTAAATGAAAATAGAATATGATCTTACATACAAGTTGAATATCGATGACGACATTTCAGACCCACAACGGGTCGGGGCGTCAGGTGCCTTTACTTATGTATTTTGTTTTTATAATCGGTAGCATTATAAGAACAGAATAGAAAACATTGAACTGAGAATAGCTCGTTTTAAGAGCACTTATACGAGTTTAATACACTCATACGAGTCATTGTGACGTTTTCGTAAATTGCATAAGTAGCGAATTTAAAGAAATACGCTATACGAACATATTTAAAGAAATGGCTTAATAAACGTCAAACGTGAAAATGCCATATATTAAAAATGTATTTGGGCGGATTATAATAGTCTTACTGTATGTAAACATTGTCTTTTATAAATATTTTATAGATGACCGACAAAAGCGTCTCTAATGCTTTTATAATTGAAAGTAATGGTAAACACAGAAAGGGTTAAGAAGCTAAAACTATAAGTGATAGAACTTGCATAATTATTTATCTGTAATCATTTCTTAAGTTTTCGCCTTTACTTTTTTGATCATTTATAAGTGTATATTTTTGTGCATTTATAACAAAATAAAAGTCATCCGTAAACGTATGTATAGATATATAAAAGACCGTGCATTGTCGATCTTTAGAACAAAGCGTCATAAATTACACCCGATCTCTGCGGTAAACCTTTCTGTCAAGAAAATTATCCCAATTAATGTCTCCCATTCGATTTGATAGAACAATGGTGTCTTCGAGCGAGACGGCGCGCGCGTTGCGCCATGGTCTCCTCGCGTCGGAGTCGAAGCACCGATGGCGTCACGGCTCGTTGCGGGCGGATGCGCGTGAGCATGCTTTATGGACAAATACTTTTTCATTGTTCTTAGTGACTTCCTGTACACTGAAGATTTATATTTTTCCTTTTTTTTTTCAGGGACAAGAAGGCTATTTTGACACCCAACGGTTTGCGTGTAACAAATAAGTAACCGGTAGCAAGATCCATTATAGTCTGGGTTAATACTTTGTATTATAGTTTACAATATACGATATTTATGGGAAAATCATGGTATTCACTTTGTAGGTAGCACAAAAAAAAACATTACTTAGTTTTAAAGTTCGATAGTTACAATACATTTGCTTTGAAAATAAAATTATTTACGATTAAAAATACGAGATCTAAAATCAGATGTTGAAATAAACGCTGAACCATCTTTGACACAGTCAGTACTTCACCGCCAGAAGAACTTTGTGAAAAATTACTCTGTACAAAAATAATGTATTCGGTACAAAACGAATAATATTAGACATTGTAGCTCGTAGTTATAATGTGATTTTAAGTATTGGGCACAAGTAGGTAGTGTTGGCAATCTACTTTGTACAATAAATGAATAGTGCTAATGTTCCACTATATGTTATTTAGACTAGGGTTTCACGAACTTATAGCTTTACATACCCCTATTAAAATTTCAAGACAGTCGCGAATCCCTTCAAAAGAACTTATTACATATAGAAGATATAAGGTGTTTTATTAAAATAGAAATACAGCAAGAGCAATAATTTATTTATTTTTATTAATTAATGCGATGATTGAACTTTTTTTTTATTGCAAATGGAGTCCACTCTCAAAGGAATATTACTCAATTTCAATCTTAATTTGTATAGATTCAGCATTTATTCTATTCCCGTATTTTGTCTTTATCATAATAGGGTGTGAAAATCCACTCTCACAAATAGATTGTCACGAAGAGCAAAAGCAATTTTATTGCTTTAGATGAAAGCTCTTGATGTTCTTCTGGTCTTTTGATTTTCATTTTGATATTGATTCATTAGTCACGCGTCACGCTCTTACAAATATCAATTAGCCAAGCTGCCGTCATTACATAGTTTTTGTCGCGTACCCCCTATAAGTGACCGGTGTACTGCAAGTCGTACTCGTACTATACTTTGAGAAACACTGATTTAAAAGGGGCACGACAACGCCTCGTCGAGTCGAATTCGAAGGAAGAAGCCAGTGTATTTCTTCTCGAATTCTTGAAGTAATTCGGCTTCTTTTGTCCTGTATTATTTCGGTTTATATAACCTTTTGTTATTTTAAATTTTTATAAACAAAATTTAAGGTATTTTTAAAACTCTGTTACTTTATGTTCGTTAACATGTAAATTACTGGAACTTACGTCACGCATGTAATCAAAGGCAAGTCAAAAGCTGGAAGTTAATATTTGGTCTATGTTTACGTGTGAATAACGAAAAATAAAATGCCTTATGGAAACGAAACTCCATATTTTCTCTTCACTTGACAGAGTAAGACCTCAAATTATACGGATCGAAAAGTTTTCTGTTATACTTGGTACTGCTATAGAAGGGCGAAATTCTAATTAAAATAAAGAATAACTAAACAATCAAAGAAGCTCCGTTTTTTAGTTTAACTTCTCATAGTAATAGCAATTGCTAAATCCTATAGGTAGGAACACAGCGTGTAGCTTTGCAATACCAATTTATCAGTAACGGAATAGAATATAATAAGGAACTTCGTTCCAATATGCATTTTCACTTTTGCGTTTGTGACTACGAGTTCGTACGCGTGGAATTTATATTTAAACATCGATTAATTTTCAGTTACACGTTTCAGTTACATTTTGACGAAATTAAGTCGTCTACATATTACCCCCAAGCTACGTTCAATTTACAAGCGAATACCCTATGAAAACTCGTCTAATACGTTTGAAGATTAGGGTTATTAAATAGATAAGAGCAGACTTATTGTATTCTGCTACATCGCTTAAACCACCGGTAATAAGTTTTTGGTAAATATTTTCAATGCATGCAGACCCTAAGACTTTATAGCTACTTTATTATGTGCATATTTAAATCCGTTGTCAAGACAAATCGCCAGCGATACGACAGCGCGGCCGGTGAGCGCCAATCCCAGCGTCACCTTTCGCTTTGGGTGTACCGCAAGCTTTGACGTGACGTGCAGCCGCCGCGGTCAGGCCACGCAGTTCGGCGTGCAGGGGCATTTAAAGGTCACACAAAGTCAGCAGTGTTCGGCGCGGTCAGTGAGTCTGTCGGTGACCTTGTGACTGTTCCATCTGTGCAATCGTGTTTTGAAATGCTTTTCGCCGTGTTTGCATCTCCCAATCGGCAGAGAACTCGTTTGGAAGATCATAGACTATATCCTGTCGCAAAATAAATAATGTTTTGTTTTTTATGTTTTTGAATTGTATGACCCGTAACGATGTTACTTTTATATTGACTAATATAAAACCCTATTTGAATCTCTAATAAATAACTTATTTCAAAAGAAAGTCTCCCCATAGCATTCCTTTAACTCGTAAACTTTTAGACGCCATGGTCGATTACGTGTTCTCCTTATGTATTACCCTATTAACCCTGTAGTATATCGGCTGGGGAACCTTAATGTTTTCTCATAATTTTGCACTACCTTTGGCACAGGATATATCTTATTTTTTAACATGTTTTCATTTATTTGTCGTGAATTAAAATTTTCTTCTTTATTTATAATTTTTTCTAAAGTTTAATAACGTGTATCGTATTTCTGTCTATTTCACCAAAATTAAGACATTTCCTTGAGGAAAAAGAAATCAGTCATGTGGAAAAAATGTAACCAAATCTTGTGGCTCTAACATTAAATAATTACGAGTTCCCGCACAGAGCCATAAGTCTATTTCTTCTACTCACAATAAACAAATTAAAAATCTCTCCAACTTTCTAAAATTTTAGTTTACAACGATGATTGATTTGGCTGTTGCGACATTGATTCAAATGTTGTATAATACACAACGTTATATAAATTAAAGTCAATACATATAGCATATTTTACACGTGAAAATATGCACATGTAAAAGAATGTATATTTTACACTTATAAATATACAAAAGGTATATCAGTAATGTGTGTACAGACAAACTCTTTAGAATGGTTTTCTTTGCTGAATGTATTTAAGCTTGAAAACTCGCAATGTCAAATATATTTTTTTGAGGCCTGTTTCAATGTCCACAAGCTGCGGCACCACCAGCGGTGAGCGCGAGGCACAGTCGAAGCCTCAAGGCCCCCGCGGCGGGTCGTCGATAAAGGCCTTTTTGAGACTGCCTACGCCTCCAGATATACGACTTTGCATTGAAGTAGCGTGTTTGAACTGAACTCGGATATGATTAAAAAATACTAATGACCTAACCCGGCTTCGTACAGACAGACTTTAAAATATTGTGTTATTTTAATATATATACTATATAACACAATACAAGATATGAAATATATAATAAAATAGTAGAACCCGGTGTGTATGTATATAGTAGGTATGCATGAAAAATGGAGAAGGAACCATATGAGAAAGGTAAATAAGAGAAAACGATGAAAGTTTTTGTCTATCTATCGGTGCATATCTCTAAAATAATTGAATGAATTTTAATGCCAAAGTAAATAGTTTCGAAGGTAATAGACTTTGACTTAGAGCAGAATTTAGATCTTATTTCATTTAATTCGGATGTCAGGAAAAAAATGTTCCATTTAAAGATCTAGCTTGAGAAGTTAAATTATAATTGCTAGTGTCGAATCCCTGTAGACGTCTATCACAATGTGAACGAATAACAACGTTTAAAAGAGAAAACAAAAAACAAAACCCACACTCGACCTTCGACCTTTTGGTCACGACGCTCTCGACTGACTAAAAAACTGAGAGTGATCGAGAACGGGACTGGGGTCGAAATTGAGTGTAGGGTCGGAATCAGAATCAGAAGCGTGACCAAATCGAAAGCGGGAACAGCAGAGAGACAAAAGTTTAAAACCGGAACGACATTGGGATTATTACCGAACCCTCAATGTAAAAGATGGAGGAACACGTTCTATATCCACACGGGTTGAAAGATAATATTCTATATTGCGTATTATATCGGAATACATCGATGAGTTTTGCTTAGTGAATAATTTATGGGACGGGGAGTGATACAGGCGATCTCCTATTCCAGAAAAATGTACAATGGGATAGCGATCATGATTAATTCTGTACATGGTAAGCGAATCCGAATGAAATTTGGTTTGTATATTCCTTTAATGTTGGTAATTGTCTCCAAGATGCTTTCTGCCCTATCGTAATTCATAGTTCTAGCGGGAATTCGTAACGCCTGATTCTAATCGGATTACGTATTCGGGCGCGCGCGTCGTATCGCTTTTAACGCATGCGTATATTGTTGCGTAATCCAATTGACCATTCCTTATAGAGTATTTTAATGAACGAATAATAAATATGTAAATCAAATAAAAACCTATTGTAGTATTTATATTGTGAAGGTTTTCATTATATAGTAATCTGTTATAAAGAATATCTACTGAAATTAAAATTCGAAATAATACAGCTATTCGATATGAAATGTATATGATGTATATGACTACGTTAGTCCGGGTACTGTAGTTGAGAAAGAGACCGAGATCGGAAGAAAAAATGTGACCGAAGTCCTGATCGAGACGAGGATCGGTGTTTGAATCGACAGCGGGACTAGGACCGAAAATTAAAGCGAAACAGGGACAGGAATCGAGAGAGGAAACAGGATCGCGGTCACGGCGACGGCGAGTTCGGGAACTAAAATGGAGCGGGATTGACATAAAAGGCAAAGGGAGTCGTTTAATGTTCACGCGGGTGAAGTCGCAGGTAGAAGTCTAGAATAAAGCCACGGTATTGTGAATGAGACAAAAAAATATTCCATTCGATTTTATTGAGATCAATACACATTGTGAGTTGGCATCGTGAGAAGGCGACGCTCAGGCGCCGGTCGGTCGGTAACTGGTCCTTTAAAAGTATAAAGGCTTTAATACTGTCATTCGAGAGTGTACTATAATTATTAATCTCGCCTTAGCTACAGCATTTGTTAGAAATTAAAATTTAAATACGAGTTTGAGGTAATTTGAAATTTATCACCTAAAAGTATCTAACAAGGGGCCCAAAGCGTACAGGAATTCAAATTAATATATATATTTTTTTAATTTAAAATTTTGATTTCTAAAATCCAATCCTTAAGGCTAAAACCATACATAAAATTATTCATTTAAATTAGTAAGTATTAAACTTAAAAAAATATCTGTATGAAATAGAGAGAGAAATATTACATAACACTGAACGTTTTCGGAAAAGCGATCTGAACGTGTGTATGAGTCGCGTGAATGAGTAAGCTTTCATCCCTAATGTCCCAAAATTCGATATATACGTAGAGAATATTACAAGTAAATAATAATATACGATCTGTAGGTATATGTAATGTATTTTTACAGTAATATTAAATATTTTATACATATAGGAAATTCTATTAATGCCTACAATTAAATATAATATAGCCTCCTTTCAATTTTGCTCCACACACAGAATGAAAAGATGTGTAAAGGCAGTACCAGTGTTTTTAAGTTTTTCCTTAAAAATTTGACCATAAATTTTAGAATCTCTAACATTTTTTTTTATTTTAATACAAATTGTCGCTTCTGATTCCTAAAATTCCTGCTATAATATTAACATTAATTTTGAATTCACGGAACCGCTACAGAACCAATCGGCGGTCAATTTATTTCACGGTTTTCCTTATAGCCATTATCCGTCTCCACGGGACGACCTCGCTGCCAAAATATAGTCAAAAATCATAAACAAACCGACCTTGTACAAAGATTAGGCCGAAAGCGTGTAAGCTTATTACACGGTACAGATTAAATTGCTTTGAGCAAATTCGTAAACATCCGTATATAGTTTTATTGGCGCAGGCAATTGATCGCAATCCAGTTAAGTGCTCTCTGTCCGCCCACCGCGCGACACGTCGCAATTATACGACCTCTATATGGAAGGTTAAACGTTAAAGAAGATCGGTTAATTGGTTATATGGTTTTTGTTACGCCGACGTAGAGCCGGAGCCGAAATTTTGTTAGTTATATTTTACTGCAATTAATTTTAGTTTATTTTTGCTTAATAGCAGTTTGTTAAATTATTTTACAAATGGTACCTGTCGAATGAAGACAAAAACACATAAGTGTTCATTTTCTCACTATCTTAAACCATTTTTAGTTAGAATACCTTCCGCCTTAAAAAGTTGACGTCTTATTTATAGTAATATCTAAGTATTAGAATCCACATTTCGTATATGAAGATTGACTTAAAAAAGCTTTCATGTATATACATGAAGCATATAAATTTTAATTCTAATTTTGCTAAACTTTTACACAGTTATTGAAACCTGCTTATTTAAGCAGGTTCTAATGATGTTCTCTCCAACCTAAAAACATAAACCTGAAACCCACATAAAATCGAAACATGTAAATGAAAACGTACAATAAAAGAATTCCCAAAGAATCTTCCACTATCCTATTCCTTTCAAAGAGTTGCCGTGGCCTGCTTCTGTCCCCTCAGACAGCCTATTCTTTCTTAAAGGCCGGCATGCACGCACTGGTGATTCCAGGATTACGAGCGTCCACGTTTCTGCGGAGATCAGAGCCGTGAAAAAAAACCTTCATTCAAATTGTTTGGATTCACAGAAATATTGGATCTTTCTCATACATTTCATAGACAGAATGCAATTATTTTAGCGTCGATTTACAATTTTTTATTGACTGCTTTGCAGCTTTTGGGTAGTAGATAGAACATCCCAGTTAAGATACCCACAATATTTATTATTTGGACGTCATCGTCATCAATGGAAAATTCAACGCATTTGACGGCATATCAATAATTAAAACATCGTAGGATGACTCCGATATAACACACACATTCAAAATGTATCTAGTCGTTTCGATACATCTGGATATACCTACTACTAATAGATAGCTAAATAATAGCATAACAGTTACATTTCACGAGCTATACATAAATCATTTGTTATTGTTGATAACTCTATATGTATTATATATATATTCTCCAATGAGACGTTTATAAGCTTGAACTTTAGAACAGGACAGTTTCTGTGAAAGGACAATGAAGAGGAATTGGAAGAAGTTCGTAAGAAATAGTAGACTTCTAGCGTTCCGCTTAACAGGTGGTTATCACATTGGTGTAACAAATGAGATTTGCAAAATAGTCAATTGTAATAAGTTACATACTCTGATTACGAAAAGAGAATAAGCAATAGCCATATAAATCACCTTTATTTTAACAACCATAAGTCAAGCGCAAATTATATACGTGGCAACATCTTAATCAACGTGTGGAGAGATGTTATGGAAAATATTCAAAACTAGCTTTTGCCCACGGCTTCGTTCGCGTGGACACAGAATGAAATCCTTCATCTCGTACTTCGATCGATCACGCTCTTAATTAAGATTTCGACCGCTACCCGGTCCACGATCCGACTCTGGTCCCGCTTTCTATTTCGACTTGGGCTTTCCACTTTCGCTACCGCTCTTACTTTTGAATTCAGACTGCTCGTCGTTCTGGTCCCGGTCACGCTCTTGAATCTATTTAAGTCCCACACTCGATTTTGACCTCGATCTTGTTCTCGGTTTCTACCTCGCTCTCGACTTTCAATAACGCTCCCCGTCCTATTTGCGATTTCAATTTTGATGCCAGTCGTAATTCCGATTTGGACGAAGTAGAAGCGAATGCTCTGACTTCGTCTAGTATCAACAATAAATTTGTATTATATTATTCGCGGATGTGTAGCTTTCCACGAGTGAAAGGATTTTCAAAATCGTTTGTAGTACAAATATGAAGATGAAGCCAAAGGAAACTAATTACTCAGTCCATTTTACTCAAGCAATTTTTTTATTG
The DNA here is from genome assembly GCA_005406025.1 of Eumeta japonica. Lineage (NCBI taxonomy): Eukaryota > Metazoa > Arthropoda > Insecta > Lepidoptera > Psychidae > Eumeta > Eumeta japonica. The sequence continues at coordinate 178,478 of BGZK01000918.1, forward strand.
ATGAAAATTTTTTTTAAATAAGCTAAGTGGATCAGTTCAATAATACAAAAATACAGATAACGTCACATACAAAGTGATTAGTTTCTTTCAGAAACCTTCCTTTCTCTTTTTCTCGCGTATTGCATATCATCAGTTTCATACTAATCGGTTGATTGATTTCGTCACGCCAAGAAAAGGAAAAAATATATACCCTTAGGGGACGGCTTATCAAAGAAATAAAATTTGATCACAATCCATTGATCCTTTCCAGTGGTTACTCTGGACAAACAAATAAACAGACACCATCGACACGATATTAAAAAACTATCAATTGCGAAACTCTATATATCAAATTTTATTAAGATTGCTTAAGTTATTCTTAATTACAAGAGCACATAGAAAAAGTCAGAATAAAATGTCAAAATTTATAAATAAAAATTAAGTTTAGAAAAATTTTTACAAAAGCATCGTATGTGCAGATTTATATATTAGCCTAATAGATTGATAAATAAAATGTCTCCTATTTTATATTTTAAGAGGGAATCTACTTCTATTCACAATTTGATTCTGTTTCGGAGATCATAATTTCAGACTTTTTATCATTTGTATATGTATTTTGTCACAAAATATGTCAAAACAATTGCATGTACGGACAAACTTTACAGATTCATAGACTTAGTAGTATAGATGGCTAAGAAGTATAAAAATTTTGACATTAATACTTTCAGCGGTTTTGATTTTTAAATTTACACATCAGCCTCAGTAGTTTTCATTTTCCATACAAAGTTTTATCCCTTATTTCACCCCATCAGAGCTATTTTTCAAAAACTATGTAAGCGTAAGCTGTTATTTTTCATTTGTAATAAGTAGCTAAAATATAAATGTTGACATCAATAGCTTCAACAGTTTTTTTTTTTTGCATATAAAAGCTTCAACTTTTATTTCACCCCCTTTAAGGTTACTTTAAAAAACCATGCATGTCATTATTTTTCATTTGTAATAAGTATCCAAAATATTAATTTTGACGTCACTAGCTTCAGCGAATTCATTTTTCCATGCCACATCTCACATCCCTTATTCTGCCTTTCAGGGTTAAACGAACAAAAAATACAATGCACATTATTTATTTATTTCTATAAGCAACTAAAACATTGAGTTGGAACTCTATAATTTCAAAGGTTTCGATTTTCCATACTATAGTATTTGAACCTTTTTACTCCTCTTAGAAGTTGAATTTCCAAATATTCTTTCTTAATGCTCACCTTCATTATAACAAGGACTTCTGTATAAAACTTCAAGAACAGACATATAGATTACACATGAGCTTTTCACTATACTGTATTAATTCTATGCCATAAAACCTTGTTCATCCAGACATTTCAACCCCTGATTATGATTGGTTACAGGAAGAAAACTATAGACACTTTATCTCCTTACTTAAGACCTAGCCTACACACAAGTTTTTCATTTTATAGGCCTACCATAAGTAACCTAAACCGTTGTTTTTCTCTAGGACTTGTAATCCTGGCAGTGATTATATTAAACGAAAAAAAAATAGCTTTAATTATTTTTTTGTCAAAGTTTTGTGTCAAATTTTAGTTACTTCACTATTTGTCACTATTTCCGTGTTAATGTCCAACACCGATATCTTAGTGTAAGTATCAGACATTTTAACTGAGGTGCGAAACGAGTGGTTGAACTCTGATTAACTAGCTCGTGGTCTGGATTCAAATTCCCAATTTAAAGATGTCGCTCGCTCGCGACTCGTTACTTGTACCCTAAATATAAAAAATTAAGTGAAAAATCCCTAAAAATCGATACAAAATAAAATCAGTAAAATAGCTAGCAGAGATATAAAAATTAAATTTGGTAAGAAGAAGAACTTTGGTGACTTGCCTACGTTTAAAGTTTATTTACACAACATAGTACCAAATCGAAGAAATTATTATTATTTTGTTAGTTTTATTAGTATTACTTTAAAAATACGATTTGCGAAAATAAAAATTTACGAAAATTTTTGCCATAAATAATTTAACATAAATACTGTCTTAAATTACTATGAAATCAAAATAAATGTTTATAATACCATTTGGCCATCTGCTGAAGCACGGCTCACAAGCCAACGGTGCAGCCGATGGAATTTGAGCAATATCAAAAGTAGAAATTCGGAAAAAAAAAATAATAGTATGGCTGCAATATTCTGACTTTACCGTATAGCAACGTACGTGTTTTTTGTTAAATAGAATTTCAATTAATATTGCTCGGCGTTTATAGTGGGAATTTAATTCATATTTATTTCGCAGTAGGCTAAAGGTACAAACATTCGCAGATATCCATCAGTTATTCCATGCAAGCTCTTCGTTTTCTGATACTTAAAATTTGGTACATTATATTAAATTTGATGCATAAGATTCTCTAGGGTGGTCCATACTGACTCTTTTATCACACACATCTCTTTCATACATTCCTTCAAGAATTTATGAACACTTGTTAGGTATATCGTGGGCAATATTAAAAATATAATCTAAGCCTTGCGGTTGGTAAATAGTGAGCGATTGAGTACTAAGTAAGACGCGAATTGAATTGTTGTGTTTCAATTATGCCTATGCTAAGGTATGGTGATAATGGGGAGTTTCTATAGAAACTCCCAGTCCCTTTATTTCAGATAAAAGAACTCGGGCCATAAGGCCTACTCGTTGACCTAGTGCGGGCCGTGGACTTGTAACGGCCGTTGTCGTCGATGATATGACGACGTACGCGGCCGACGGCTTAAGCGCTGAGTCAAGGGCGAGCATTTCACGGGACTCGCAGCGACTCGCCGCTACTTTATCCATCCCCGACTTAACACTTTTCTTTTTATTAACAAACACTTATTCGACTATTTTCAAAGGCAAGAAGAGATGCCATTGCTTTTGTGTGTTGTATTAGAAGAGCGATATTCAAAAAAGAATGTGTTGCGAAATTTGGACCTATACAAATTTCAACCAGTTCGGATAGAGGATTAAATATTTTTTTTTTTCATTAAAAAAAAGTTTGATTTCAGTACAGAAATACTAAGATCAATTTTATATTTGTTACTTCCAAATAATTAAATTTATTAGAATAGTTATTTAACATTAAAAAGGAGAAAGAATATAAAAATCGGCTTCAAAACACTTTCAATTCTGCTCGAAAATACTACGGTTTCCGCATATTCTTTTGATTTGACTTAGTGTTTTAAGAACCTTCTGAACCATCTCTTTTTAGACTGACACTTAACCAAAAGTCACTCAAATAAAATTTGCGATCCGCGTCTTTCTTTTAAAAGGTACGGGCTAAAACCTGTTATAAAGAAGACATAGAACGTAAATTTTATTTTAAAAGTGACTTTTGGTTAAATATGAGTTTAAAAGGAGGTGATGGAAAAGACACTGAAACTGCCATAAAATACTTACATTATCGAAATAATTTTGAATGGAGACAGAGCACAGGCTTTTTTACCTGAAACTTGTATATTTTTATTTGGGTCGATCGGCTGGCACCAACCCCAAAATATATATTTAATGCTTAACGTTACTTTCAATGTTTTAAAGAATCATAGAGATAAAAAATAATATGAATTCGTCAAGGGCTCACCTGGGCCCGTCTATCGCTTGGCGGAGTCTTGTTCTTGGACAACGTGTTTGAAATCACTCTCTCAGGGATCCTGCTAGACTTGGGTTGATCTTCGGACTCTCTCCTGGATTCCAGCCTGGACTCTTGCCTCAGTTCGTTGTCGGAGGCGCCTTCGGCTAAGGACATTGTCTCGCGGACTGGCGGTGTCTGCGCGCGCGCACGGCTTTTGCCTACAATGGCTGTCAGAGCGTGGAGCCGCGCCTATATCGGCTCGGGAAAGCTGTAGAGTCGATTATCTTTAACAATTTTAAATGAACGTTCACGGACGAAAGACGCAATTTACGCAGTTAAATTTTATTTGCGGGAAAACAAGTTACATTTTATATCCAGTAGAATGACACGTGCCCTTGTTACCGATAATCGGATTCATTACAAAATTTTCTCTATTATAATTTTACGATTTAATTAAGGAATGATTACTGTATAAGTCACGTTGTCATATTTTTATACCGTGCATTGAAGTTGTTTTTCAATAATTATTTCTGAATTTTGAAAATATAAAATTACTATTAAATAATAAAATTACTATATAAGAATATAATTTATATATTATAATTAAAAGTAAATTAATTTTCGCTCTCGGCTTCGACCACATAAATATAAAATGTGTTCTTTCGTTTTCATATTAAATGATGTCGCTGTCAATCCCGATGTGGTCATTTTCAATCCAGGGCCCGGTTCCCTTCATGATTTCGATCCGAGTCACCCTTTTGATTTTAATCCCCGATCCACACACGATTTCTGCCCTGATCCTTTTTTAAATTCAGCCCTGGTCCTGGATATTGATTCTGCTCTTCGTCCCGCTTTCGATTTCGATATCGGTCACGATTTCGACTTGTAAAAATTTGAGACGAATGCTATGACCAAATAAAATATAAGCTATATTGCTTGGAGATGGTCTACCTTTTTATTAAAGAAACAATTTCTAGAAAGGGTATACTATCGAGTTTTTAGATCGGTTCAATAGTACAAAAAGCGCATAAAGATGGAGACAAATACTAATATGCATTGCATGAAAAGCTTCTCCATAAAAAACATACATATAGGTACCAACTTTCATCGCAGTCCATCAAACGGTGTCGAAGTCCATTAATTTCGAACAGACAACCATCCATTTCTATATATTAAGATAAAACAAATTTAGTGTTGCAGCATCCTGTGAGACTTTCGAGATACCCAACTTCCTCACTAACTCACCGCACGTATATTGTATTTGGGTTCATTGAAAAGGTCTCCATATCAAAAAGGTCTCAACTATCGATAGATGGTGATTAAGGTCTGATGATGGAATAAAAAAGAGAAATAAGGATAAACTATTCTATTCTATTCTATGATTCTAAGGATTCTAACCTAATACTAAGAAATTTCGGTACAATATGTAGTGCTGTTTGTGGCAATTTGGTGTATGAATGTGTAAGTAGAATGAATAAATAAACGAATAAAGTGGATTGAGTGAACGAATCAATACGATTTGATGCAGTACTGCTCTGAAAAAGCAAAGCTCTGCGAGATACGGTACGGAGTACGGGCTACGGACGTGGGAGGTGGTTAAAAGGAATCAAGTGAAAGATTATCATTTTCGATATGACAGAGTAGGGGGCTGAATACAGAATGGTAGGTGTGAATGGTATAGTGTGCCACAGACTACAAAAACAAAATAACGGTAACATACGATGATGCCGTTCAATGCATTTTAATTGGCGATAGTAGGTTCAAGACAGAACTGCAAAATATCCCAAATAAAAATATGTTTGACACAATAAAGCACAACACGCAGTACATAATTAAAGTATTGAAACGCTGTTTCTCAGTCTTTACAATCATGCTAAAGCCGAAGTGTCATGAAGATTATTAAATAGCTTTCTTTAATTGAGTTCACAAATAACAATACTTTGCGAGCTTTTAACGCGACTTAGATCTCGTAAGTTTGGCCTCTTGCAAAACTGATTTTGCCTAAATAAATTACATCTTTTTCCACAGAGATCTCTTCTAAGTTGTGAATAGTTGTTGATCGTAACCTGTCTACTGATAGACAAAATTTAAAAATCAGGAAATAATATTTAAATTAAAAAAAAAGGTCCTGGTACAAAGAATACCCCTAAAAAAATAAAAAAATATATAATATGTATTGACATTTTAAATTTTAGTATAATATGTACGTAACATTTTAATCTAAATGTACTTATATCGAGGATTTACTTATACAATAAATAAAATGACAGAATACAAATAAAACGATTAAGTATAATATTTAAATATAAGTAAGCTACCTAAGTAATGTAGGTAAATATCAAAATATCAGTATGTGATTGTTGAATTCAAGCCTTAATTAATTTATTTAAAAAATCGCAACATAAAAAGAATCGTTAACGATATCTGCCCTCATGAATCTGCCCGTTTGGGTCGTCGCACTTTGTCACGTCCCGCGCTCTCATGTACCGTGTGCCGTGTGAGTTACGCTCGCGGTTAACTAATTACAAACTAAGTAATCATTTTGAGCTATGGACATGAAATGTGCAGGAACAGAAAAGTTGACGCCAAACAGACGAGGCTATACCCAACAATAACGAAAATATACCTTTATTGAAAGAGTAGCTACTATTAACTTTTTGTTTTCATTTACGGGTCCCTCGATGAGACTACGTTTGAAACAAAATAATACATACTACTTATATCAAGATTAAAGGTTTATTTTATCACTTTAAAGGGTTTGCTTGTTCCAGGGGTTTTAAAATATCTAATTTAAATTGAAAATTGGGTCACGCGAGCAAAGCTGCAGGCAATAAGCCGAAATTTTACATCGCCACAGGTTTGCAGCGAGATATCTGCATACAAAGCACATAATGCGGCGTATCATAGAAGCGACCATTTTGACAAGACTAGCAGCCGGTGAACAAACATGAATTCCAAAATTTAACTCAAAACATGCATGTAAAATAGCATTTATGTAGTTTTCAATTAAAACTACTCCGGCCGACTCTAGGATTTTTCTGTGTTTTTTTAAAGTCATGTTCGGCATGGGCGGCGCTCGTTAGCGCCGGGTTATTCAGTCGTCTAAAAATTAAGCGTTATTCACAGAAGGTCTTGTAAAAGTTTAAACGATCCATTTAAGGGATTTCTTTACAGATATGGTAAGAGGATTTGGTTTGATCTTCATAAAAGAGAAACCTTTCAGCCTGTTATCTTGAACTGGATCCTGGCACAAACCAGGATCCAGGATCAAGGTATAAACCATTGTATACCTGGAGCACGTTTGTAATGTTTAGCCTGTGTATAAGTCACGAGTTTGTCCTAGTTTGACACCAGTGCGAAATGTGACCAATTTCTTGACGCATTAGCTGTGTACTATACTTCATAACATCACGACCATCAGACTTTGATTCATTTCATCATGAATCACGGCCTCATATTTCATTTGACGTTTGTAACGGAAGAAAATGGTCTTGTACTTCAAAAAAATACCATACCTTCAACAATCGGGTAGTATTGCGTCATATACGCTTTCGTATATTATTCCGTTTTCGTAAATTATAACGTCAGATTTTTATCACCCCATTAGAGACATAATCCGCTATAATCTTTTTACTTTGACGTGCTTGGACCATGTTAGTTCCACATTAGCCCTACGAGCACCCAACAACTTACGTAACCAATACGGTAACTGTACCTAGTCCGAGATCAATGGCTTAGGGTGATTTGTGAAGCACGGAACAGGCAATTTAATTTGACTGAAATTCACTTAAATGATGCATGCATTAAAACTCGATCTTAAGTCCACTTCAACTAATTCGAAAATTTGGCCTTGAGATTCGTCTACTATTATGATAAATTCAGATCTTACTGGAAATCGGTGTCGCTGTGTGATATATCCTAGTAGTGAAGAGTGATTATTCTAGGTATATCTACTTTTTTGCCGGATTGTTCACCAGAAACGATTTTTGCCTTTAAAATTTTTTGGAATAAACACCGATCACCGATATCGATAGATATATAGATAAATTAAAAACCAAAATTTTATCTAAATATTTTTTTTGTGTAAAATTGAGTTGTTTCAGGAAAGATACTTATACAGACAAATAAGACAATAAATTCGTAACGGATAATGCAATAACGCCACCTCGCAAATCTTTGTGTGCTAACAATGGAAAACGTCAAAAAACAGTGCAAATACCTTAAATTTAAACACACGGCGCTGTTTTTAAAATCTTAAAGATTTTTTTGAGTAAAATTGCATTTTTTCAGGAAAGACATCTCACCCATAAATTTGAAATAAATAAATTGTACCAAAAAAAAATAAACATCACACTCATTTTCGAGATAGCCTGTATATATTGTATACAAGAATTTGTCGTTTAATAGTATAGAATTTGTACATTTTGTACAATAACTCACCCGTGCGTTAATTCTCTTTGTGTCGCTCGTATATCGCGCACCTACACCCCCGATACAATGGATTTTTTTATGTAAATTGTTTTTTTTTTAATTTATGTTTGTTAAATTCTACACAAACTTAAATTTATTGAGAAAAATAGTGTTATGCACGATCAATATAGAGTTAGATCCGTATAAAGCCTATTTTAAGAAAATACCTATGAAATCAACACTTTGGTTTTCCTTAAGAGGGATTGGAGTTTTATATTCCACGTAGATCGTTTTTAAAAAGCTTAAAATAAATGCAGTAAGATTTTTTTTATGTATTGCACAGGCTATAAAATAATATTTCAAACACGTCATAATTTTTTTCTAATTTACACTGCAGCTCGTTCGGAAGACGGTTCTTCCTCTTGAAGAAAGAGCAAGAAAGGGCAGCTCTTTTCTAATTTTATTATGCATAGTCGAAATAAATACAAAGCCATCGATGAACGAAACAGTTTGGTAAAAAGTCCACTGTTTATGCCCATGGATATAAATTGTCTTGTAAATATTTGAAAACCGTTTAATACCTTTTTTCTACTGAGTATTTGTTTAATAATACTCTTAAATCTATATAAAGGTAAGTCTTGTATATCCACAGAGACCATATCTAACTAGCGCACACAGAGTTCTTTAAATGAATTTGTAACTTTGCACAGTCGACTAACGTATAACCACAGTTGTATAACCACATAACCTAATAATAACATAACCATATAACCACAACTGATAGTAAATTTATGTCTATCATTATTTCTTTTCTACATTTCTAAATATTTTTTTTAAATATAATATATTCTTATATATCAATTATGATGTTAGAGTTAAGTCCAATTTAGTGACATTTACTTATAAGAGATACACGAGGTCCGAGCTTGTAATATATCGCGCGAACGGCCCGCTTCTTCTGCACGAAAATTGGACGTTAGATTGGGAATCGATTTTTACCAGGTATTCTCGTATAAATTATTTTATTAATACAAACAATCCAATTTACATGTTCTGATGAGATTTTCAGGATCCATTGAATTGTCGGTGTGAAACAGGCTTTATGGCGCATCTTTCAGAATGTTTTATGAAGCCGCCGCGCCCAACGCGCCGTGACCATATTCATCTATGGCCGTGACGCCCGCGCCCGCGCTTCCGATATCAATTGTGTTCGAGATGCTTTAAAATATTTTTTCTTTGCACACAGACGTGCGATGAAATCATCTATGCAGATGAACCGACTCAACTTAATAACCGGTCAAGTGCGAGCGAGACTCGTGCCACTGGTATTCCAAATATACTATATTTTTGAGTGTTATTTATGAGTATATGTAAAGTCTAGATATTTTTTTAGCAACCAATAACGGATTTCGATATATGGATAGAATAAGTCAGATCAAATAGAGGTTTATTTCGTTGGTAATAGAAATTACATTTGGAAAGCGTCAAAAGCGATGGTTTTCGACATTAACATTACCACCCATTCCAAATGCGGAATCACCTTGAGAAGAATGGGCAAGAAACTCAAGAATTACTCCTTTTAACTCATCGATACAAAATATTGAGTAATCAATAATTCAGTACAATACTTAGAAATAACATGAAGCGACCTCATAGCCGAGCAGTTCAATCTCATGTGTTTTTTTCATTAAGATACTCAGACGCGGCATAATAGCCCTTGCCACAGTGGCGGCCTTAGGGGGTGGCGAACAGGGCAATCGCCCGGGGCCTCGCTCTTTCAGGGGCCTCGCATTAAGCAAATTTAAAAAAAATACAGATTTTTTTTTAACTATAATATATTTTTTTTATTTAAAACTTTTGTTTTTGATTCTTAATTATTTATTAAGGTTATAACGTAACGGTAAATTAAAATATAGTTAGTTAACTAACTCATTCATTCAAATCATAATTGATAAATTCATTTTGTAGTACTTTAATATTGCGGCTCGAAACACTTGAAGATCGGTTCTTTAAACGCATAGCACTCGGGACTTGTATATTATTATATAGTTTGTGACTCGGAGTCGGGACATAATGTCCTGTTCTGCTCGTCTATCGCTCGGGGAATCTCTGTCGCTAGAGGAATTCCCTTGTTTCATTTCGTTCGTCAACTTTTGTCACCTTGAAATTATTTTGCTTGCAGTATGAGTTACAAAACCGTGGCTGTACCGTACATGTCTTTCAATTATATTTAATATTATTACGTTCTTATAGTGTTTCAAGTATTGAGTGAGCTGGAAAAGTGTAAATTATAGTATTTTAAGTATTGAGTAAGCTGATAAAGTGTAAAAAAACTGCGTGACACCTACTTAAAAATTATTTCTGTCTGTTTGTGCGAAACAAAACAAGATTTACGAAATGAGTTCCCGTGGTCGTGATGCCGGTAGAAAATTTGAGTCAGGTAGTTCAAAACGAAACGAGCTGTCAAAAGAAAGCAGGTACGAGAAAATCTACGTGGATCTTTATGTAAATATATAAAAAGTGAAACCTATACGAAACATTTATTGACTGAAAGTGACTAATCATTATTCAGCTGAAAACATTCCTTCCATATCATCATGGGTGCCGCCGCCGTCATCAAGTAAAAACAGCGAGGATGATGATGAATTAACTACATCATTGACTCCTTGGCTCAGTCATAAATTGAACAAGAAAGGCAACGCTGGAGAGATATTTTAGAACGATTTGTCCTTCAGGGGTCATAGAGAGAAGTTAACATCTGACTCAGGTTCGAGTGAGACAAGCGGCAACTTTATAGTTTTTTATTAAAGCAATAGCCCGATTTGATCCCGTGCTGAGACTTCACTTAAAACAAGTTAAAGATAAAATTATTAATGACCACTATTTCGGAAAAAATATTCAAAATGAGCTCATACAATTAATGGCAAGTCACGTGAAAACTGAAATTGTTGAAAAAATAATTAATAATAAATATTACTCTATTATTCTTGATTGTACTCCCGACGTATCTCGTGTTGAGCAACTATCAATTATTATAAGATTTTTTAATACAAAAACACCTGAAATTGAAGAATATTTTATTGGTTTCATAGTCGTCGAAAAAACCACAGCTGAGAGTTTGACTAATTATATAATCACAAAATTAAAACAGTTAGGTATATCATTGCAAAACTGCAGAGGCCAAGGATATGATAATGGTGCCAATATGCGTGGTGAAAAAAGTGGTGTCCAAAGACGTGTTATTGAAATTTATCCACTTGCTTATTTTTTACCTTGTTGGAGTCATAGCTGGAATCTCATCCTAGGAGATGCAGCATCGTCTTGTGTCCAAGGAAAATCTTTTTTTGGTTTGCTACAAAGGTTGTAAACTCAGTTTGCCGGCTCAAGTCAGAGGTGGGCTATTTTAAATGCTCATGTAAAATCCTTATTGCTAAAACCACTTTCTGAAACTAGATGGGAGTGCAGGGTATCATCGGTGAAGGCCGTTAAATACCAATTAAGCGATATATGTGATGCTTTAAAGGATTTAGCAGAAAATACAACAGATTGTCAGTTGGTCAGTGAATGCCATTCAATAGAAAAGGAAATAACTACCTACGAATTTGTAATTTCATTTGTCATATGGTATGACATTCTTATTAAGATAAATGTTATCAGTAAAATGTGGCAAAGCAAAAACATGCACTTAGATGTGGCTATCACAACATCTAAACGCATTCACAAATTGGCTCGATAATTATCGAGAAAATGGTTTTCAGTCATCCCTTGTAGCAGCGAGAGAAATTGCCGAGGAAAATGATATTGACAGACATTTTAAAGAAGTCAGAAGACGACGTAAAAAAAGGCATTTTGATTATGAAGGGGAAGATGAAACTCATGAATTGAATGCGGAAGAGATTTTCAAAATAAACTATTTTTATGTTATTGTCGACAATGTGCGCGCAAGCTGCCGTCCTAGGCTTGAGGCACTTAAACATCATGAGAGCATATTTGGTTTCATGTATAATATAAAAAGATTGAAGGAAATTAGTGATAGTGAACTTTTGAAACAATGCAGCGACTTGCAAATATCTATGACAGTAGGAGAATCATGTGATATTGATGGATGTGAATTGTACGAAGAACTGCATATGTTCATCCGTGTGTATGAAGGAAACGATGATATTATCTCGGTGCTGAAATACATAATAGAAAAAAAAATGAAGTTTACCCCACTATCGAAATAATTCTGAGAATTATTGCCACCACACCTGTTATGGTTGCGTCTGCTGAAAGGAGTTTTTCGAGGCTTAAAATTATTAAAACATATTTGAGGAATTCGATGACATAAGATCGGCTTTCAGTGCTTGCTATTCTTTCAATCGAAAATGACGTAGCTCATTTGTTAGATTATTGTGCTTTAATTAAAGATTTTAGTCTTAGTAAAAGCCGCAAACATCAATTTTAAATTTTATCATCTCTGTATTTGTTAATTTTGTAAATATTACAATGTAAGTAAAATATTTTATAATGCAAATTTTATTTATTTGTATAACCTTAGCATTTCTCTTCAAACATAACGAATACTTACCAAACAACCAGACCTACTTTCGCATCACATAGGTACTTTTCCATGGGACAAAGGGCCTCGTAAAGACCTGCCGCCCGGAGCCTCGCAATGGGTAAAGCCGCCACTGCCTTGCCATATAACTTCTGTTTAACGTACAGTTTAAATTCCTAAAATAGTAAGTTTTGAATTTCAGCTGCCTTTCGGTACGCCGAAAGATATTGAAACAGGTAGGAAGGAGAGGGGTTACTCATCCAATCTAATACAAAATGAACCTTTGGCACGACGTACAGTTGGCTCTAGTGCTATGTCGGTTCAGCGAGCGTCAACGTTTTCACAAAAATTTTCTATCCCACCCTACATCCCTACCATATATGACCCACATTTTACAACGTTTACCCATTACTCGGAAACCAATCATAGTATATTCCGAGAGCCTCCCCCCAGGTTCTCACGTGGTAATTTATAATAAATATATAGTAAAAATAATTTATAGTAAATCATAATAAATATGATTTTAAAGCGTTTTTTTGCTAATAAAAAGTTAAAAAAATCAAGGAGAAAAAACTTATGTAAAAACACATATTGTACAGGTACTTACCTTTCACTACAAATAGAATATATAATCGTAATGAAGCCTTAAGCCACCCCCCATCCTTTGACCAAGCGTGGTATTTTGAAGACCTCATCCCTTACCATAGATGACACCATCATTGGTGACCACCGTAATACATATAAGATTCATAGTACTTTTTTTTAATAAGTATATCATTTCCTTTAGAACTTAGATAAAGGAAAAAAATATTATATTTGATATCTATCGGAAGTGACAATGGAGGCAGGAGTAAGTTTAGTGCCAGGAGATTAATTCAATACTGCAATTATTCGAAAGGATTTAAATCTATAATATAAACACATAATAATCAACGTAAGCCAATGAAAAAGCACTAGACTAGCCCAATTGTGAACTGATAAGTATTTTAAACTTATTTATAATTTTTAATAAATACGTCTGTTTATTTAACAATACCATTGGTAGTGATGAAAAACATTGTTGTATTATAAAACCCTCACATTCAAAGTAGGTGAATAGTATCGCAGACGTCTGCGAAACCGTCATTTTAGATAGAAAAGTCAAGCGGAACGTGTATGGATATGCCTAATTTTAATATGCGATAGGCCATTAGTCATCTCTTAAACCCGCATACAGGCCACAACGGTAAGGATGTCGTGAATTTATACTCCATTTATCAATAATAACTACTAAAAACTGCGACCGTTTTTCCAAGTACCCACCGAACGCGAATGTTCACGACTCGTTAGGAGGCTAGATGAATGGGATGACGATGAAATGAGGTTTTCAATATTACGAGAGCCGTCGTCCTCTCGTGTCGCTGACGATCGACAGATTAGATTACTGCGCTGATAGGCGCCGCCTTCCAGTGTCGCACGCGCAGTTATATGTAACAGCCAATGATGATGTTACGCTCGAACTTAGTGTGAGCAGTAAATCATTGTTGTTTTATCCGTTATTCTAGTGATTCTTCTACTAATGAGTGTAAAGATGTCCAGTAAACTCAGGATAACGCCTTTTATGAAGCAGGTGAGGGCTGACACAGACGTGTGACAAAAAATGTATTATTTTCTTAAGTAAGAAAAATAGATTTTGTCTTATCATAGCAAAATAATATGCCATATTTTAATATGGAGTATAAAAAACTCGAGTGTCTGAAGATATGATAGCAAGAAAACTATAACCGTTTTGGAATTTGGTAAATAACCATGAATGCGACATACAATCGAAAATCATTATTTCTTTAAATTAAATATGTATATTTTTAATATGCGTCTAAGTTTTTAAATAAACAAGATATCAACAAATAACAATTATGAAAAAACTATGAATTTATAATGTAATTCATCTCACTAATCATTTGTGACGATACGATCGAGATGTCGGCTGAATTCGTAGATGAGCTAAATATTTTATATGTATCCAAGAAGATGAAGTTAAAAAAAAAAATAAAGTAAATAACCAATGATAGTTTGATAAGCGATCCCAAAAAAATATTAATAAAATGATATTAATAATGTAAATATTAGTTGCGATATGGTCCCCTGTGTATGGGCATGAAGTCATTTAGTAAGAAAGAAAGAGTATATACCTTGTTGTTGGTAATGACAGTTCCAATTTTGTTGCTTAGTCATCCATAATGGTGATGAAACACCACACTAAGTAATATTCGAATCGAGCAGTGCTGGGTGACGGGCGCGGTGTGCGCCAACATCGTGGGGCACGGGTGCCTCATCGGGTACCCCGCGGTGCTGACGCCGCAGCTGCGCGAGTCCGGGGCCATCCTCCTGACGCCCGCCGCCGAGTCCTGGATCGGTGAGTGACTTTCGAAAATAGAAAGGCGGTAGATGGCGCTCGGTAATTACAGATAGGCTTATTTGAGAAAATACTTTTGACATAGAATTAATTTTATTTTAGCCAGCAAGATTTAAATGAAAAAACTTACCAAAAATTTAACTTTGCATATTGTACAGATAAAAATTGAATCGACATCAAAAAATCTATACATATATCAAAACTGTAGAGTCGAAAATCTGTACATTGAAGACGTGTGAAAAAGAAATTGTTAGGTAACCTTCAAATATATAACAAAAGACATTATAATAGTTTTTGAAATTTCTGCTTGTTTTTTTGTTTATTTGTAGGCGTATCACGTGATAACAGCTAAATGAATTTGAATGCGGACTTCATTAACAGGTTGAAGGAAACTCTGGCGATGTTATTAGGGAATATACCCGTAATTCCATACCCGTAGTTTTTAACCCCCCCCCCCCTGCGGTGACCAAGCGTAGTATATGCTAAGACCACCCCCCCTTAGTTTTCATAATTTTTTTCTAACAGAAAGTAAATATAATCAAGGAGAAAAAACTTATTTTAAAACATATTGTAACAGGTACTTACGTTTTACTACAAATAGAATACTATATAAGCGCCCCACTTCTAAATGAGTACAAAAACTAATTTTGAATCAGCTGGCGTCCCGGCACATTTGCGTTAGTGTTGCAATCTGAGAGTTTTGAATATATTTCCGAAAAACCACGAGAATTCTCAGACTACGTGATGAAACATATTGAGCCCTTAAGCGCCCCGCCCCCCTCCAACGTGAACCGGTCACGTAATATGGGTATGTTCCCTAAGCTATCGATATTACTAATTAGTACAAAATCTTGACAATGGATATGCATATGCTAGACCAAAAACTGATAACATTATCAAATACATGTCTAAGAGGGTGAAAAATGATCTTTCGAAAATGAGTGCCGTCGAGAGTAGAATCTATCAGATACGACGACGGAATAGCGGCGGAATCGTCATCGAGGGCGTGATCGGCCAGCGGACGAAGCCGCGGGCAAAAGCTAGCATAACATATTTTCTTACAAGGAGTCGCTGAGGGCTCGTACAATATTCGCGTCAAACAGATCAACAGTTAATCTAGGGATATTTTTGCGTTCCAAATTGTATTGTGATTGTATAGTAATTCCCATAAAAAAATTTATCATTTATGAATATTTATTTTTTAAACATACTGATAAAATGCTTGTTACAAAAAATGAGTTCTATTTGAAATCTTTTCATGTGGTAGTTCTTTTAATGTTTCGAGAAACAAAGAAATTAAGAAGAACTATCTATAATTTTATTACATCATGCAGTTGAATTAAAACAATTTGCTTATATTCCTATATACTAAACAGCATATAAATAAAGTCTTGATATGATTTTGTAAATTTGCACCACGCTCAGAAAGGCCGTCAAAAACAGAAACCCTTCGCGCGGTTCTTAAGATAATAAATAGTATTTCAATTAAAATAATTTGTTTATTCACAAGAATTCGTTACTTTTTTGGCGAGTTCCGTCAAAAGTAATAACATAATACCTAAACGTAATCCGTAAGAATTGTTAAATACAATGTATGGATAATCTAACAAATTTTACAGATTACATTTACGAATTAAGTTTTTACTTTTGCTTTTATTGTTGCAACCGGTTATAGGAATTCAATATGCCTAGTTGTTTGTATTTTACATTACTGTAAAATGAATTCAGTGAAAAAAGCAAGTGGACTTACGTTTTTTTAAGTAACTAATTATACGAAATTAGTTATTGTACCATCAGCAGCATGTAAAACCTGACTAGGAAAATAAGAAACCCGGTTTTAGAGCGTCGTATTTGTTTTAAGAGCGTAAGTCATTGTTTAGTAGAAATTGATATAATAAAATAATATTTTATTATAACAGCCCGATATTTCGTGGTGGCCATTGTACCACTACTCGAGTTCAAGATTTATCATACTCGTTTTAAATTGAAGACCACAGTGTTAAGTATGTGAGACTCATTATAGGTTATAAAATCTTGAATCATTAATTTCGGGGTCCTTCGACAAAAATAAAATTGTTCCTTCATCCATACGATAGCTTTTGTTCAGATTTCAACGAAAGACAAATTCTCTATTTTTGAACCCATAAATATTCTTCATTCATTTCTCGATACAAACGTATCGGCCAGCCATTATCAGTTTTTTTACACATACATGATGTTTTCCGACGTACATTTGTGTCATCACCAGCAGCCGCATTGTTTACGTCGCCGTTACGCTTACGGGCCGAGCGTGACGTCTTTGAGAAAAAATTCTCTAAAAGACTATCTTTTGCATTAATTACGTTGGCACTAGAAAGACAGTATTATGAAGAGATCGATGTCTAAAAGTGGCGCTAGGTCTGCTGATCATTAATGTGACAAGATTATAAAATCAAGATCATCGCGGTTAAGTCCTCGTTAATAATTATATAGAATTATTTTTGGTTAACTGAAGATATATATCTCTCACCGCACAGCGTCAGTGATGAGCATCTCGCTGGTGGTGGGCAACTTCCTGACGCCGCCGCTGATGGGCCGCGCCGGCCGGAGGGTGGCGCACTTCGCCGTCACGCTCCCGGTCATCGTCGGCTGGTTCCTTATAGTCTTGGCCACCGGCGTCCAGGTGGGTACTTGCGATGTTTTTGATGCGGCTTTTTATAATGTGACGTTACTAATAAACCACTATTGAGATTGTTTTGTCATCGATCTATTTTTCTCTTCTTTAAGAAGGAACAATTGATTCACGAAATTAAATGACATTACATATTAACATAGAGGAGATCAAGCGGACGTAAGCTATCGTCCGATAGGAATATGGTGAGTATTTATTGAAAACTTAAATGTTAATTGTGACCCACATAAATAGGAATAAATAGTTATGACTAGTTTAAAATGTCCGACAGTTTTAAACATTTTAAGCAATTACACAATAGTATTTAAATACGATAATTTGATAAAAATACATTTTTTCGCCTTCTATTATTAAAAATATTCCTTTTTTAATTTCAAAAGATTGCTTTGAAGATTTGAAACATGATATAATTCCAAATTACTTTATAATTCTATGTCGTAAAATGTGATAAATAAAAAAGGAGAAATTCAAGAAATTCAAACAGCATCATCGGATGTGATAAATAAACATTTATGAAATAAAAATATCCTCTAACAATCCTTAACGGGCAGCAAATTAAAAAATTGCTTGAGTTTATCACAATGTTGCTGTTCTATTCTGTTATATCCGTAAATTGCCGTAGGTTGTGTACCTACGAGGGCTACCCTGTAATTATCGAGATACTATCAAACCGATCTCTACCCGCGGTTAATATTGCGCGTGCGTATAAAAGAGATCCGGCAATATTGAATAAATCGTGGATTTACCAATGAGATGACAGTCACAGGGAAAAAAGGTTGAAAATTTATATGAAAGAATAAAATGGTTTTAAAATGTCTTAGATCTGAAAACCAATGACATTATGGAATAACATTTAAGCGTACGAGGTACACTTTTTATCAAAATAGCAATAGTGAGCGTCGTATCTTCTACCAAGAACAAAAAACAAATTACAGACAAATACCGCGAATCGCGACATCGCTACAGCGTAACTGACCAATAACTAAATGACACACTTTCGATAATCAATTACTATATAATATGTGATCACTATATAATAAGTGACTTACTAGTTTTCCTTTTGCAGTAAATTGAAAATATTTTTTCTGTTTTTAAAAGTGTTATTTGATCCTTTAAAAATGTAGGTGGAAATCCGGGAGACTTGCCCAGGTGGGAGAATTGAACCATTATTCAAAATTGTATTTAAATTTAGCAAGAACGACACGGCAATGGGGTCATTATGCGGGAGGCCAATCACAAGTATCTTGTCATTTTGCATTATGACTGTTTTGTTTGGTAATGACAATGTAAAACGTATTTTTGTTGCTACGGAGAGTTTTATTTTAATCTTAGTAGTTTTGCGATTGCTGATGAGTTTATTGAGGTATGTATTGTGTGTTAGTGTTATTATATTACCACATAAATCTAGTTTGACATGTGATAAGTGCTTTTTCTCTACGATTGGAGATTTTTCTATGGCATAAGCTAAATGTCCAATTAGTGTGAGCGAGAGAGTTGAACCAGGATGTATGCGGAAGACATGTTCAGTGTTTCATATCTGTCTTTGTAGGAAGTATAAACGTAGTCTCATTTAAGTGTTTTTTTCTGCCTTAATTTTTCAGATTTTTTTATTTACAGTACCTACTTACACGATGTTTTTTTTTAAATACAAGTTTTTTGAAAATGCAAGCAAACAAAAAAATACACTAAAACGGAGCTCGAAAATGTTAGAGATGAAATTAAAGGAGACACTTCTATTAAAAAAAATAAACGAGTATAGCGTAGATAGAAGTACATTGAGACGATACAAATTAGAAGATAAAATTCGCGAAGACGAAATAAATTGCCAGTTACAAAGCATCACAGGTATTTAAAATAGCATATATAGAATATAATAAAGACAAATGTAGTAACGATGCAGAGTTAAAAAGTAAGAGTAAGAAAACTTAATCAAATGTTAAGATTAATAATGTGGCAAGGAGACGAAAGTTAGATAGTATTAATGAAAGAGTTTTTGAGAAAAGGACACTGATGATGACGCAAACTATTGTATTGAAAAAAACTAAGAAGGGAAAAACTAAAAGAAAAAGCATGAAAGTCAACAAGATGCGAAAAAAGAGACGAGAAAGGTCAATTCATCAATAAGAAAATCAGCAAATAGGTGAAATGTAAAAATAAGAATTATGACAGCGAAATGGGATCTGATAACGAAGGTGTTGTGCCATACCCTGATAGTTCCTTTGCTGATAATTTAAAAAAGAATCATGACACAAAAGACCGTTGTTACTATATTTTCTGTCAAACTGAAGATGTTATGATTATGTGTCCTTTGTCTTTTATGTGGTAAACGTGTTTATGAGGTATGTGTAGGGCTTACAGAAAATATCATTTGTCACATCAGTGGTTAGAAATAGTTTTCTGAACAGTATTATTATATTAAAACTGCTTACTTGATTTAAAATAATTTTGACAGACCAAAGACTTATTAGAAGTTAATTAATAGTTTTTTAAAAATATTAATAAAGACTGATTATATCAAAGTTTGAAATATGTTATCTGAATAAATGTCTGGTAATTTTATTAAGGTAAAGTTTTTTGAGAAAGATGTAAATTAAAAAAGATATCATATTGATTCACAATATTTTTGATACTAGATAATTATGACAAATTATTAGAAATAAGTTAATAATAATGTAAATAAATAAATCTATACTAACATGTTTATTGTCATTTTGTAACATTTTATTAGAAATGCTATGAATATATGTTACCTTTTTACATTTTCCTTGCTGGAAGTACTAAAAGTAAGGTGAATATTGGGTTGGACCATTTAATAAAACTAGGATTCCAGCTGAAAATGGTTTTTATTTTCCCATAAGTAGTAAGGTCAACTGTCCCACACGCCTAAGCCGGTCCAAATGTCCTGCTGCGGCGAGACTTTCTATTTTTAACTTCCCGCTAAGAAAATTGAAAATTTTCTAAAATATTCGGGAAGTTATTGGTTTCATCCCATTTTGCAAAAATCAAGTTCTCATGAGATCTCGACGTTCTGAGGGTCTAGGAAGCTTCCTTAATCATCCCTGAGATGATGTCCGTATGTCTGTGTGGAGGTGTGTGTGTGTGTGTGTGTGTGTGTTTGAGTGTGTGTGTGTCTATGTGTGGATGTATGTAAACCTCCTATAACTTTTAAACGGCTTGACCGAATCGAGCCCACTAAACGGCGTTCCAAAGAGTTTCACCAAACTTAGATTTTCTGAAAGTTTGGGTTGATTTGGACTGGTAGATTTTGAGATATTTTCAAAAAACCAAGAAAAAAAAATTTTTAAAGTGGTTTTTTTCAAAATAACTTTAAAATGGCTTGACCGATCAATTCCAAAATCTAATAAGCTCTTAACCTATTAAAAACACGTCGATTACCGCAAACCAGGTCAAAATTGGTTGATTTGTTTGTAAGAAATCGTTGTCGAAAGAAATGGAAAAAAACAGTTTTTTTGGAATAACTACGAAACGGATAAATTTAGCGGGAAGTTGCAGAGTTGGCGAGGCTCTAAAAGCATTCAACACCTGCAAGGATAGTTTATGTCATGCATCTCTCCTTGCACACCCAGACTGTGACGCGAAATTGAACCTTGTCACAGATGCTTCAGACACATCTTTGGGAGCAGTTCTTCAACAATATAAAGACAAAGCTTGGGAGCCCCTAGCATTTTACTCCCATAAACTTAGTCCGGCACAGCGAAATTATTCCCCCTACGATCGCGAACTCTTAGCGATTTATGAAGAAATAAAACACTTTCGCCATATGCTAGAAGCGCGTGACTTTATTATCTACACAGATCACAAGCCACTTTTTCACGCTTTCAAAACGCGCAAGGACAAATGCTCACCTAGACAATACCGTCATCTCGACTTCATATCTCAATTTTCTATGGATATCAGACATATATCTGGACGAGACAATGTAGTAGCAGACACGCTGTCAAGAATTGAACAACTGGACAATGTCGTAGACTTTGTGAAATTAGCTAATGCACAAGAATCCGACCCCGAGCTGGAACAGGTCCTGAAAGATGGCTCTGCGTTACAACTACAGAAAATAAACGTACCTGGAACAAAAACAGACCTCTATTGCGCCTTCAGTACACCAGCCCAAAGACCATTTGTTCCCATTAGCTTGCGACGCCAAATATTCAACTGTCTACATTCTATGTCACTCAGGCTCGAACGCGACATCGAAACTAGTTGCTGAACGCTACGTATGGCCTGGAATCAGGAAAGATTGCAGAGATTGGACGGGAAAATGTTTACAATGCCAACGAACCAAAGTAACTCGCCATGTTATACCACCAACAGGCACATTCGAGCTACCTTCGGCGCGCTTCCAATTCGTTCACATAGACTTAATCGGACCAATGCCAATATCCAAAGGATATCGTTACTATATAACAGCTGTTGACAGATACACGAGATGGCCAGAGGCGACACCGATCATAGATATCAACGCTGAGACTGTTGCCACTGCCTTACTAACCTGCTGGATATCAAGATTCGGTTGCCCAACAGATATAGTGACCGATCGCGGTAAACAGTTCGAATCTACGTTATTTCAATATCTGGCAAGAGTAGCTGGATTTCACCACAGACGAACAACAGCATACCATTCAGCCTGTAACGGTCTGGTAGAACGCTTCCACCGCCAACTGAAAACAGCTATTACGTGCCATGCAAACGAACATTGGACAGAATGCCTACCACTAGTCCTGTTGGGCGTAAGAAGCCCATATAAAGACGACCTAAAAGCATCCTGCGCCTAACTGGTATACGGGGAAACCCTCAGGCTACCAGGAGAATTTATTAGTCCAAGCCCTACTAAAATGACGGACATCTCGGACTATATAGCCCGGCTCCGCTCATTTGTACGAAAACTCCAACCATCCCCAGCATCACGTCATGGCGAACGCGCTATCTTTGTTTACAAAGACCTAGCTACGACAACTCACGTCTTTCTAAGAGAGGACACCATACGTAGCACTTTTCAACCTGCATATACGGGACCACAAGAAATATTAAAAAGAGGTGACAAAATCTTTACCATTTTAGTCAATGGAAAACAAACGACAGTATCAATCGAAAGAATAAAACCGGCCTACACTGTCGACGACGAATTACTAAATACTGCCCAGACCGCCACAAGAGAGCCTAAATCAGTCCTAGAACAAAACTCGGAACATAGGAATATAAAAAGTACACGTACAGGACGCACAGTTAGATTCCCTGATTACTATCGCCCGTAGAACGGTCTCAGGGGGGGAGTGATGTGGCATATCCCGACTCCGTGTGTCGCGACGCTGCGAAGAAGAATAAAGTTTGACGGAAAAGTAATGTCATGACACCGACGTTTACGCGAACTATGATTTTGTGTTTTTCGTATTTAATTACTTTTTCTTTATCAAGACAAGATTGTAATTATTTTAGTTAAACAATATGTTGTGTACGTGTGTATCAATGTATGTAGTATGTACAGTTCCACACCGAGGCTGACACAAACTGTTTCGTGTTAACGTTCACCATTCTTACCTAAACTTGTAATCACTTATCCATGTGTGGCACGGCCACGTTGTGGCCGACGCGGCTGCTGTACGAAAATGGACCTGCTAACCGGTGAGACTTCACACTCTCAAATAATACAGACGTGAAGTAGCATCTTCCGCTGCTGCATTTCATCTAGTCATAGAGTTTCAGTGATTCACTCCTCCTCCATCAGCCCACACTACCTCCATTGGATATTCCTTCTCAAAAGGCCTGCAACGCACTGGTGACTCCTCTGGAGTTGCGAGTATCCATGGACAATGTCATAAAAAATCAGTTTTATTTGCTTATACATATTGATTATTTTGGTTCGTTGTCCATTACATAATAATATGCGCAATAAAATGATAAAAATATAATAAAGTAATAACATCCTTTCTTATCTTTAATTTATATCCACAGTGTTTTATTATCTGTACACGTTTCTTTTACACCTCTATATTGTCATTATCATGTTTCTACGTTACATTCGCTCCAATTGTTGATCACTTTTTCACAGAATGCTAAGAATTTCTCTCGGTTCGCGAGATCAGTCACAGTTTTTAAGAGTTCTCGCCTAAGCGCATATTCCTATACAACATTCCCATTACAAAGCTGCATGTTTATGACAAATATCACATTACAAAGATGTGATATTTGTCATAAAGATGCAGCACATTCTGGACGTTACTGGATACCGGGTGCAGTAAAGCAACTCTTACACTCTATAAAGATATGGTGCAAACCAAATGGTGGAGTGAAAACTATACTACGCCAATTTAAAAATTATTTCATTCTACATATAAATAAGGTAAATCATCACCCGACTAACGACCAGTGCGCTACAATTAATCGTAAAAGTTTGTACATAGCAACGCTAAGGGAAAAGCATGATTTTTATCGACTGATTTTCAATTTAAACCGACAAAACGCACTTAAGGGACTCGAGGAACCGTTTTTTCATAGCCAGATTATTTATACATTTTTAGTAGTCGGGTTTTGGTTTTTTGAGCTTTTATTTGTGTTCCTCATTCGTGCGCGTGAGCTATAGCGCTTGCTTCTCCTCCTCGGGTGACAAAGCCGACTATCAGGAGAACATAAGACTCGGATTGGCCGCAAACTAAAATGATTTGCGCAATCGAGTGTCGAAATAGAATAGAAAGATTCTAGTCTATTCTGACACTCGATTTCGACTTAGTTTCATTCTTGATTTCAGAAACTCTCGGTCTCGATTTTAGATCCTATTGCCCTTGCGATTTTGCTACTGATCGCAAGCCGGAATAAACGGTAGTATGAAAATGAAATTTATGTTATATTACTCGAGATAGTACAGCTTTTTACGAGTAAATGAATTTTCAGAATCTCTAATAACACAAATATACAGTTAAAGTACAGTAAGGCATAAGTAAGGCACAAAATAGTCAATTGTATTCAGGGAGCTTCTTATTAGTAAAGGAATTTGTATAATAGGTTGAGTAGTTAGATTCAATAGTACAAATATGCAGATGAAGTCGGGTACAAATGCTGTTTTTTTTTCAGAAACCACCCCCCTTGTATGTAGAGCATTGTCAGTTTTATAGTAATCTAATGAATGGTTTAAGTACGACAAGAAAAGAAACAGAATACATATTAATTGAAGATAGTGTATCCCTATGAAAAATTTAATTCCAATCCATTTAGTCCTTTCGGATATTAACTCGGAAATACAAACGAACAGACAATTTATCGACAGTCAGAGTAAAATTTTTAAAATGGCAAGTGTAGATTACGTAATATATATTAAAATTTCATAAAAAATCATATGTACAGTATTATATGTCAGTATATATAGATTAATAAGAAGTGCCCTATTTGTTATTTCAGAAGGTCACGTACTTCTCCTTAAAATCAAATTAAAATCTGTTAAGCCGTTTCGCAGATCAGCCTGGACACATAAACTTATAAACCCTTTATCGAAAATATATGCTATGATCATTTATGCAATTACATGTTTTTACAATTTATTTAAATATATATTATATAAATTTTCATCAAGATCGATCAAATCGTTCTTAAGTTATAAAAAACAAGCAGACAGACATAAATTTAAGACAATAGTAGAATTGGAGTCAGTGAGTCATATTTATCACAAATTTTGACAAAAGAAATATAAGCACACACTGACGCTACAAATTTATATGTTAGTAGTATAGATTGATGCAGTTAGACTATTTTGATCTCAAAACTCGTGGGTCTAATTTTACACTTTTCCATGTCTCATTAATTTCAGAATAACCCTCATACTAAGTACCACGATAATTCACGCTAGTGTTTATTTAAATAGTAGATTACCTAAAGTGCAAGTGCTACACTAAACTTATTAGGTATTATTGTTTTCAGGAAATCCTGATAGGCCGCATCTTGCACGGCCTATCGTACGGTATGCTGATGCCGCTGCGTTCGGTACTGATCGGCGAATACACTAGTCCGAAAAAGCGGGGAGCCTTTCTCATGTTGGTCGCTTTGGCCCAAGCTTTCGGTATCTTTTTCGTACACTTAGTCGGATCTCTCATGAGCTGGCAAAGAACGGCTCTGGTCTGTGTTTTCTTTTCCTTCGCCAGTCTGCTTATGACGATATACGCTCCAGAGTCGCCGAGTTGGTTAGCTGATAAAGGACGATACGAAGAATGCAGAGAAGTCTTTCGATGGTTGAGAGGGAACGAAGAGTCTGAAGAGCTGGAAGAAATGATCCAAGCGAGGATACTCATAGAAAAGGAGAAAATAAAACGAACGAATTCTAGCATCAACTTTGGTCAACGAATTAAGCTATTGTTAGAGACACTAAAAAAACGCGAGTTTTATATACCTATAATTCTGATGATGCATGCTTATTTTATGTTACAATTTGCTGGTGGAACAACTATGGCTTCATATTCGACTAAGATCATCGACCTTATAGTCGGTGGACGTGTAGATGTCAAATTCTGGATGGTGTTCCTAGACTGCCAGAGATTATTCTTCAACATTCTCGCCGTGTACATAATAGACAAAGTGAAAAGAAGAACTATGATGTTCGGCACTGGAGGACTCTGTGTTGTCAGTCATTTGGCCATCGCTCTCTACGTGTACGCCAGATTGAATGGAAAACTATTGTATGATGCCCAATGGATACCACTACTCCTTATAAATGTGCAATTTGTATCGGTAGCCATGGGTATGGTGCCCATGCCTAGTGTTATAGCTGGTGAGGTCTTTCCATTGGAATATAGAAGTATAGGCGGAAGCATCAGCTTGGTAGCTTTGGCTGCTACAATGTTTATAGCTTTAAAGACTTTCCCAGGTTTGACGGACATGGTCGGTATCGAAGGTACATACTTTTTGTACGGTGTCATTTTGACGTACAACTTGGTTGTGATATGGTTCTTGTTGCCCGAGACTAAGGGCAGAACTTTACAGCAAATCGAAGATGAATTCAGAGGGCGACCTTTGGAGCCTGAGGAGCTGGAAGCGCGAATGTCATTGCAGTCGGATCCGGTGCAACTTTACAAGCGTAAAATGTCTGCTAGGAGATGCAGCAGTCCGTTGTTGCATTGACTGTTCATGAACAGTCTATTAAATTACTTTTGCCTTTGCCTTTGTTTTCTTATCAATACGATAAATGTGTTAAAATAATATATGCCTATTGTGTCATATTTCACTATCGAGACATCTTTTACTACCCTTTATTTTAAATCGAACGACTTGGGCTTTCAGTCTGTACGATGGCTCCTTGTCGGTTGCACGTTACTAACGACCGTTAGAACAAAAGTCTACTTCTAGAAAACTAAAATTGGGATTGCTGTTTGTATGGGTCCGCACTAGTTACTTAAAAATAAATATTTAGTCTTTCCTAAAAAAATATGACAGTCATATTATCAGTACTTAATGCATGTAAGCTGGGTTCTATGCTAAAAGTTTATGCTTTAGGATTTTTTCTGATTTTTGTTTTATTCTCATTTGCCTTCACTGCGCCCATTATATAATACTACCTGCGCCCCGCGGTTTCACCCGCGTGGTGATGGAAAATTGTGATAATGATGATAGAAAGCATTTTATTTTTTTGTCAATTTTTCCATGTTTTTCTATTATTTTGCTATTCGGGACGGAGACAAATCCAACAAATTAAAAATGAAAATTGGTTCAGCTATTCTCTACAGTTAAAAGTGTTCGAGCAATTATATTGTATAATGTATGTAAATTGGAACTAAGTATTTTTTATGATGATCTCACTAATATGTACTATAGGCATTATAAACGCTATAGTTTGTAAGGATAGATAGGTACGGAAGTATATGACGATTGATAGTAATGCAAAAGTTATAGGTAGCTACTACAATATACTCCTATAAACTATGTTAAACGATTTATTTTGGTCTGTATAAACATGCAGATTTTGCGATTTAGAAACGCGTGAGCAAGCCACATAGAGTTGGCCCTGGGAAAAACATTGCGTGCTCAAATGTATGCCTGCTACCTTTATGGTCTGACCCTGCCGCCGGACCGCACCGTAATATCGCGCACTCGCTTGTCTATCCTCATAACTATTAAAATATTTGTACAAATGATGTAGTGTAAAAGACAAAGTTTATCTACTTTAAACACCAGATGCGATAAAAGTATTTATTTTGTTATGAGGATCAATTTGTTACCATTAAATGTGCGTTAGTAATAAATTATCTATTATTAGTGTATTTATGGTTCACTATTTTGGCGATAATGGCGTACACATAAAAGATAGATATATGCTGTCGTGGGCTTTTTTGTAGGACTATTTAAGATAAACATTTCCATCGTACATTATATATGTGTAATTACAACGGTTTTTGCAGCGCACGCCAGAATAGCTCGCAGATAATAGATTTTTTTTCCTACTTATTTGACACTTATCGTTATATTTTGGATAATTCACACTATATCTTTATAAATTATAGCCTATGTGTTATTCTGATGTGTAAGCCATATTGTTGTAAAGTTTCATGAAAATTTATTCAGTACTTTTTGCGTGAAGGGTAACAAACATACATTCTTACAAACTTTTGCGTTTATAATATTAGTATAGATATTGAACTTTTTCAATATTCATGTTTTGTTTTAGGCGTGAATGCAATATTGCAAGAAGTATGCAGTTAATAAAAAATATTGCTAACTATTGTTCCAATTTTTTGTTCCAGAGTTATTAAAAAAAACAAATAATTACAAAATTTTTTTTGTATTCATTTTGACAACATAATTCAGGCTTCATCGACAGAGGGCGACTGTGAATCGAGCAACGAGCAACGTTAGTGACAAGTTAGAATGTTTTTAATTTTTCAATAAAAATACAGCCTGCAACTGTGAACAATATACGTTGGAGCAACGAGTGTAAAAGCAGATCACGTGCGAGGTGCGGCTGTTAGTGCCGGACCGAGAGCAAGTATAATAGCATACTTCTGCCGTCTTGATTTTGGATTTAATTTTTTCATTTTTTTTATTCGCTCCCGTGGGATGGTGATCACGGCCTTTGTACATCTAACCCATTCCAAAGTCAGATTCATTCTGTCCTTTTTAGCATCTCCTTTAGAAGAGTGATGGAAGGGAGTTCTTTTTATTTATTTATTCTATTACTGAAGTACAAGGGCTGCTATTTGTGTATCCGGAAATGGTCACATACAGAACAATATTTCAAAAATAATTACAACATTTAAAAACCCCCATTTGGAACCCCCTGGCTGTAGAATTCAGTTTCTTTCATGTAATTGTCATATGTTTTACCACTGTGGCGTCATTTTAAAAGTTGTGTGCCTTTTAACACCATGGATTTAAATCTTAAAAATTTTCATGCGATTTATTTCGATTTTCGGCGTGGGCTAACTCAAAAATAGTGCATCGATCAACTCACTTCGACTTTTAAGGATGAAGTACCATCGAAAACCACTGTGTATCACTGCGTTAGTGGGTGTAATCGTGAGCGGTCTATTCTCACGGACGAATTTAAAAATGTCGCCCAAAATTGGTTGTTGTACCACAAAATATCGATGCTGTGCGGGAACTAATAATGTAAGATCATCATGTTACATATCGCAAGATAAAGGCGTCCCTGAGCATAAGTACGGCGCCGTAAGTAGCCTTTTCTGCTCCGTGTGAGCTTCTATAAGCGCCCTTGTTTTTAATTATTTTAGGTACCCTAGTTAGAGCAATGCTATCTATAGGCCTACTTTATTTAATTCAGGATAATAAAATAAAGCACAAGAACCTTGGTATTAGTGGACCAATTATCTAATATTTTGGAAGAAAAATCTTTTTTTTTGTAAAGAACTAAAACTGATGTGGGCAAACAAGCGGACGAGCTATTTAAGTGGACCCTTCGCCTATTATACCACCAACTGTATCTCAGTCACTAAAACTTAAACGCAAGTTCACTAGTGCAAATGCGTTGCCCACCCTGATGCTTAAGATTTAATTTTTGAGTCACTTTGGTCTTCATACTTCTATAATAAAATAACACCCTGCAAAGTTTCAGTAAACTGTAAATTAATTTAATTTTAAATACTTGGCATGGTAGAGTTTTGAATCAGGAAGGTAGCATAATATAAATTGCGTTTAAGTATGAACTGGTGAAAAAACGTTTGGACTCAAGCACTAGGGTGCAGCGGGAACTTATCTGGAGCAAATGGAAAACAATAATAGTCCTGCCTGGTCCATTCTTGCGCCCTCCAGAGTCTACGCCGTGCCTGGGCACTGGTGGCACCGCCCTATTTATGGCACTACATAAGTATGACGAGCATATATAAAATATTACACGAAACTGTAAAAAAAATTTTACGCGTTAGATTTCACACAACTTGAGCAATGATCAAAGACAGGCTAGTGTCGATTTTTTGCAAAAAATGATAAAAAAATACCATCATGGTAAGTCAAAAGCTGTTTATAATATCTACACAGATGAATCTTGGGTCTATGCGTATGACCTCGAAACTAAACAACAGTCAACGGTGTATGTTCCAAGATAAGCCGAACCCAACAAATGATTCGTGCCAAAAGGACTTGGAAGGAAATGGTTGCCTGTTTTTTTGGTATAAATGGACATGTGATTACAGTGCCACTAGAGAATAGTAAAACGGTTAATTCGGAGTGGTACACGACCATTTGTTTGCCAGAAGTTTTTGAAGAAATAAGAAAGAACAGCCGACAACACAGAACCATTCTTCATCATGACAATGGTAGCTGTAACACGACGGCCGAAACTATTCGGTTTTCGGAAAGTTAAAAGATGGAATTGATGGGTCATCCGCTGTACACCCGGATTTGGCACACAAAGATTTCTATTTATTCCCAAGCGTGAAGAATAAATTACGTGGTCAACATTTTTTGAGCCGCGAAGAGGCCGTTGATGCGTTCAAAATGCACGTTTTGGAGATACCTCAATTATTATTAGAATGGAAAAGTGCCTCGAACATCATGGCGACTATTTTGAAAAGCAATAAAACCATATGAAATGATAGGTGCTTGTTTCTTTTTAATACTCCGGATATTTAAACAGCAGTCCTCGTAGTATATGTTATTTTATATTATGTTACATTTCACAATATCTTACAATTTTAATCTTATGTATGTAGATATCTATATTCTTTATTCTTCTGTTTTATTTATTTTCCTAATCCTATTAGATTTCATTTGTTTATATTAATGTATATGTACATTCTATCGATATTATATATCTTATTTTTTATGTACTTAATTATCCCTACCATTTTACATTTCCTTTAATCCTCTTTCGGGTTTATACTCGTTGGTGCGGCGAATTGCGCCAGTTGGAAAATTTTGTTTCACAATAATGACACACTCAAAAATAGAAAACAGAGAGGACTCACCTGTAGTACTTCAATTTCCTTCGAGTGGCCACCACTGGTCTCCTACGCGTTTTATTATGTGTAGCGGCGCGGGCGTGGAGTTCGAGTAGTCCGTTGCGATTTGCGGGCGGATCGGTACTAACAGGTGAGAGGGTAGGGAGGCGCAATATGGAAAAGTTATAGGCAACGATGACAACCAGGATGGAATATGTGTCATCATTGAAACACAAAACACCAACCAAATTACGACGCAACCACTCGTAATGTCAGTTATACATTAATTCCAATTATTTTTTTTATCTATAAGAAAATACTACATATTGCGATCTTACATTTTTAAAGTCAACATATTAACTATTTGATAATTTTCTGCATCCATCGACTACATCCTGCAATATTGCAAGAACCTAACTCTTTTCGCGGGGCTCTTAAATATTTGCTTCGAGCGCTACACGTTCCCGCAGAAAGATGTGACACTCCAAGAGCGTTAGCGGTAGCACATCCTGTTCTTTAGTGAAGTCACAGGTGCAGCGCGGCGAGTCCACGACTTGAACTTACACAGGTAGTGTGCGAACCCGCGGTGCCCCGTTAGGGTTTGCATAATTTGGGACGTCGTTTCTAGCTATCTTAGAACCCTGCACGTCTGTTTCACTACGGAAAATCAGCATTTGGTGACATACGGCCGAGAGTCACTATGTTAACTAGTCTTTCCTTATCCTTTCTCACCCTCCATATCGCTCTTTGCAGCGCGACCATATCCGCCTAGAAAATCGTGCAGAAGGGTTCGAGTCGAAGCGTCGGTAACCAGGTCTCTTTTCTGTCTCACCATTTGGTCAGCTGCACCGACTTTGCCTTCCATGCGGCTACCGTCGGTATATGTTTGCGGCCCGACTATGCAAAACGGTCCAAGGTCTGGGGCCCAGATCTTCCAACACAGAAACCCGATTTCGAGCATGTGCGCGAGGTAATTGGCCGAAATAAACTGGTTTCTCGCGCTTCCGATCGACAAGTGTCCCCGAATTCTTTTCCGCGTTTCACCTCACTTGGCCAGGTCGGTTCTTCATATTAATATCGAGAGGAGTAGCATGTTGCCTTAGGATGTTGTTGCTTCAGCATGAACTTAGTCAACCCACACAGAACTAATTTCGAGATAAATTCAATTAAAGTCTAATACTGTTTGTTTATATTTCCGGTTAGCTTAATTTAAAAAATAACCAGCTACTTTCAATTATTTGTTTCGTAAATTTAACACACACAGTGAAGCGTCGATTATCCGAACTAATTGGGGGACTTGGGTGTTCGGAAAACCGGTATTTTCGGATAATCGAACTACCTGTATGTATATTGCATTTTAAATAGAGTTTACTTTCACGCGGCAAAATTTTGTACAATATCGACAAGCGGTTACTTGGAAGTGACATACAAGTACAATAACAAGCGAACGAGTCGCGATAAGTGCGCGAAAACTGCAGCGCGAGGGGCGCGAGCGGGGCACGCGCGGGACAGGGGGTGTTGACCCGCCCGAACTACTGTTCGGATAAGCGGTCGTTCGGTTAAGCGACGTTCGGATAATCGACGCTCCACTGTAAGGCATATTTTATGATAGTGCATTAAAATCTCATTTTGACATAATATGGTCCAATTTAACTTCTTTAAGCCTGAGTGAAAATCAAAACTATGAAACATTTTAAGCCTAGGGCAAGAATAAACATATCTTATC
The DNA here is from genome assembly GCA_005406025.1 of Eumeta japonica. Taxonomy (NCBI): domain Eukaryota; kingdom Metazoa; phylum Arthropoda; class Insecta; order Lepidoptera; family Psychidae; genus Eumeta; species Eumeta japonica. Next base: position 211,193 of record BGZK01000918.1, read on the forward strand.
AAGACAAAATAATAGGAGATAACGCTTGTGCCCCGCCACCTACGATTAAGCAAAACAAATAAAGTTACATATAGCAACGCCGCAGGATGTCCCACTAAAACCCAGCCGGATATTAAAACCTAGTCACGCCTTGTCACTTGAAAAGTGACCGCGCAAGGGCGGTCGAGGGGGTAGGGTCGCGACCGCTCCCGCAAAATCACACATTCAAATTTTATAGCCTCGCTGGAGTATTTGCTACTACCACCAAGATCTGCAATTCTGCACCGACGGGGGCTCCAGGCGGGCTCACGCCCAGACCCTTCTGCGCTCTCCGCCGCGCTCGTCCTACTCGTTACGGTTTAATGACCGCATGCGTTAAAGATGCGGTCGCAGGTGCCGGTAACGGTAGAGTATAGGCAAAACGCTTCAGTGCCATTCATTTTCAGGGATGGTTGCTTCGGCATGTGTAACAAAACGTTAATTTTAAAAGTAGAGTCCAGAGACAGCACTACTCGAGACTAAGGGCAGCTTCACATCAGAAAAATCGGCAAAAAGTTTGAGCCTGTAGGCCATTCCTAAAATTTCCTGCCATTATAAAAGATGTATATTTGAGCTACTCGCATTCAAAAGTGTAGCTGTCTCAAAACGCGAACTTATCATCTTTAAGCTTTAAGCTTGGAAATTCGAAAAACGGTCGATCTTATAAATCATTCTTAAACATTGGGATCTTTTTGCCACATTACATTTCAAAAATATACCTAATACTCGGAAGAAAAAAGAAATAGTACTGGAGCTTCTTGCAGAATTTCTTTCTTGTATTTTGGAACCGATAATAAAAGACTTACATAAAATTTAAATGACAATATGAAACAACTTTTGTTTGACGAAATTATATTGTAATAATTTACGATAGATAATTCAATCAAATTTTCATTGCGAATGAAACGGGGTGAATGAACGTAAGGCGATGCCAAAGAAACAATACACGTCTGCATAATTTTCTATATTTATTTGGTACACAAATACGGATGGGCGCTCGGCCGTGCGAAGGCAGAGACGAGCCCGAGAGCCCGCCGCGACGACGTCCGGCCGAGTCCCATCTCTACAAGAACACTTAACTTATTTACACATTAGCAACGTAGAAAGGTTATCTGTACACAGTTACAAAAAAAAACAATATACCCACAAGCGGAGCTCGCTACGGCCCCGTAAAATGGACATCGTCAGAGATCAGTAGAAACGAATTAGAAAATTTATCGAACCCCGATTACGATAGAGCGTTGGCGCTGCCCGGCGCCAGTCTGTGCATTAATATCTCATTATATGATGAAAAATTCACAATAAATCCCTCACTGATCCAAGAGACTCGACGGAAACAGTGTCAGTGCAACAATCAAGGCAATGAAAAATTCTCTAATTGAAACTTAATGTTTTATGATATTCAATTATGGCTATCGCGAAGAAATCTTAGAAAAACAAATTAAATTCAAATTTGAAAATATTAAGTATCTCCATGTCAGATTAGACGTCCAATGACGTCACAATTCACTATTTTTCTCGATGGACACTCTTTCCCTGGAGGGCGCATTCTATGTGACTCGCCCGCGACGGGAACGACCTTCACTAAATATTACAGATTATACACACACTTTTCGATATTGTGGCACGTTTGCTAAGCCGTGTCACGTTTCTCACCTACCAGAGAATCATACGAAACGCTTGTTTTCGTGTACACACCGTTTGCGCGATATAGCTGTGTTATACAGATAGTTATGTTGAAAACATCCAATCCGAAGGGATCAAATATGCCTGTTGAAATGATTTTCTTTAATTAGCGTAAAAACCCAAGTAACTCAGTACAAAACTATGAAGTCAAAAATAGGACGGCACACTGGAATTATCTATGTTCTAAAAACAATAAAACAATAATAGAAAAGATGAGTGATACTTGCAAGCTCAAAGGAGCAAACAACAATTAAATAATGGCTCTATAATAATCTTAGGATTTATTTTACAAAACATCTATTTTAATTTTATTCGATTGATATTTTTTATAGAAAATACTTGTGTAGCATGTTTATTTAATAACATACTACATTTTAATATTACTTATGGAAAACTGTGGCCCATAAAATAATTTTTACTTTGAAATTATATGAAATTAACTTCTAAGAACTTTTATATGTACTAAAACCAAATCTTTTATAGCGATAACTAGAATGTACACGAAAACGCAGGAATGAAATGTAAGGGTCTCTGGCAGACAAATTTAATCTACGTTAAACAAAAATCGAAATAATAAAGTGCATTAGTTTTCTTAAAATATTTTCTAAATTATGAGTTCATTGTATAAATATGAATTTTAAATGAACTACGTTTATATAATTAGTGTAAACAAATATAAATAACTAAATAGTGCAAATTTTGTAAATTGTCAACAACGATTTCAATGTAGTAGTAACTTTCCTCTCCATGAATAAGTAAAAAAAATGAAACATGTTTTTTTATTAAATGCAAAGTAATATGATTCAATGGGAAACTTCCGTTCGAGTCTCATGAAAATTTAAACATTTCTAACATCAATCAAAGAGCTAACGGTGGTCGTAGCCCCGCCGACTCTCCGGGTTCCAGGCGATGACAGCTGGAAGTGATTTTTCTTCTTAAGTTATTCTAGATCATTATAAAAATCTTACACGATCACCACACTGAAGGCGTCACTTAAAATAATTTTTGTCAATAGAGTGTTAGAGTATTAAATTCTTGAAGTATAATTGTTAAATAAAAAAAAAATACAAAAAAAAAAAAATTAAATATCCGACTATTATTACATCATGACAATATTATTAGAAATTATATTGCATTTCCATTTAAGAACTGAGAAACCTATTATACGGTATTCTTTAAGATATAAATCATGCTTTGTAACACATTAACTCCTATTTTGCAGGATGTTGTGTCACGTAAAGGGACTACAGACCCATGGATAGGCCCAAGTAAATGTATGTAGTTATACTAAAACAATAATAAAAATAATTAACATCAAAATAAATGATATTTAAATTAACAAATTTTTATTGCAACTAAACATTCAAGGAAGATAGCAGTTGTTTTTAAATTACCATATGACTACCATCTTTCTTTATTTTTATTTTATTTTTTCGTAACTCACGCACATCGGTCTATGAGTTAAGTCCCTCAGGAAAGGTTAAATAATTGGGTAGTACATACAAGTATAAATTCATTTACAGTATAGCCAAAATAATTAGCAGAAATCCCAAAACTGTTATTTAGAATAGATCTCTACAAATCAAGATAGATAACAATACTCCGTTGACAAAAATCACCGCCACCTACACTTCCTATCGAAGATGTAAAAATTCTCACTTTGTTAAAACGGACTTACATCGACATGGCATTTTATAAAAATATGTTCTATAAAATGTAAGAATATGATAAAATAAATCATAACTGTCACAATATTTCACTAAAACATCAACATACATATTCGTCGTTAAAACGACATTGTATTACAATTTAAAGGTATTATTATAATTCCATAATATAGCTTTAAAAAAAAAACTAAAATTTGTGAATACTACAAAATACTTTTACCCAGTAGAGAGGTCATACTTGATTTGAAAATTAAATAATGGGATATCTACATAGACGGACTCTTTTGAATAAAATCCATACTACAACCACGATATCGACATTCGCAAGCGGCGAAATTTGTATAACAGTTATGAACAATAAAAACTTTTGTAATACTTTAATAATGTACCTCGCATGCTTTACACAGACTTAAAGAACACCTAAGCACTCTATGTACAACTTAAGCTACACTTAACTCTAAGAACACAGGAGCAAGCCGGGGACGCACTGTCATCCGCGTATATAGATTTACATGAGACGGCCGAGGCGCAGGCTTTAAACTAATCACTAGAATTCCTTTGTCGTTTTATTTTCTGAGTATTTTGAAAAGGGTCGGGAATCGCTCCGGTGTTGTCTTCGGCCTGCGCCAGCGGCCAACTGCGTACTTCAATATGTAAATTTTACATTTAATCAAAATTCCACGATTTTCAATTATAAACTATTTCGAATCACACATAATTTTGACTATAAAATTTCCCTAAGTTAATCCCACTTAATATTCTTTACGTCATTATTTACACCGATTTAAAAATCTGGATCGGCGGCTGCGCCGTAACAACAATAACGTCGTGCAGATCTGCGCGGCGACCGATGTATCGGGTGGAGTCCAACGGTCCTCGGTTTATATATTAAATATTTTGTCACAATAACGCTAATATATCTGATTCCTTAAGTTTATTAAATAATAATCATAATCGTTAAACAATAACTGTCGCTATGTAGAAGACAAGATTTCAACTTTGCAAAAAGCGCCCACTGCCGGCTAAATAATTTAATAGATAACAACGTCAATTTTGCATTCTATTACAACGTAATTACGCGCAATCAACATGTTTAGAGCTTACAGATCGTCCATTCAATGAAAAAAATACGGTTGTATCAAATAGTCATAAACACTATCTCCAAATGTAATTTTCACAATACAAAGTCGTCCTATTCACGAGGTCTTAAGGCAGCATTTTCAGCTCATCATTAATTTTCACCTGAATCCCACCGGCGATCCGTGGCCGTATACGATTCGCTGTCGACTCGATCGGCGCGCACTAGACCTCTCCGTCGACCGACCATCACGGGTACACGCTTATAGTTGATCGATCAATACGTTTATGGGCAACCGATCGAGTGGTAAGGTTCAAAGTGCCGCAGCCGCGGCGGCGGGAGCGAGTTGTGGAGGGGGACGCGGCCTCTGCGCGCATGCGCCGCACACGTAGTCGTCGTCTTCGCGCAGTGCATGCCGTGAAAGTCCCACACAGTGCATATGAAACCACTGGTCGCAGCCACCGTCGCACTGTACCCAGTCCACTTCTTTCCCTATATTAAATTAATATTACAAGTTATAAAGTATACCTATACCGAAAGTAATTTATTTCAATAGACTAGAAACAATTTAATTATTACGACTTATATGTACTTACATATTAAACCAATTTCTACTTCTATATATCTATAAAACTAGTGATGAGAATTCCAGATAAATTCAATTTGACTTAGTAAAAATAACAATTTTTAAAATTCTGACAGTCTATTTTTAAGGTTTATGGGTAGTCAAAAATACAAAAGGAACCATCAGCTTGGCCTCGTTTGTCTCTGCATATGTAAATTTACAACTTTGTCTTTTTATTTGGTTTTGATGAAATAATATACATGCATCTTATATCAACTGCCATACAATTATTTCGATATACGTATGATGATAGTTTTCTATACATAAAATCGAGTGAAACATTTTTAGGTAACTTTTTATCTAAGGTGTATGTATATTTTGCAGTTTAGCACTTTCCAAGTGGTTAAATTTGTGCCCCCTCACATTATTGAACAATGTCTTTGAAGAAACTGAAAAAATTACAGTAATGGAACTAATATAAGTACATTAAATGAAACTTAATTTGAATATTTCATTTCATTTGTCATTTTAGGTAAAAAACAATTTAAAACAATAAAATTATTTCAAATGCACTAATTATAAATAAAATATATGTCCAACACATGAGCTATCACCAAACTTTATTTTCATTCTCGGGTAACATCCCAAGCACCTAAAATATCTATATATTCCTTAAATTGTCGTTATGAACATTTACGATAGTTAAAATCTTGAGGAAAGCATTATTATCGTTTATTCGCGAAAATTGAATTTCCATGAGATGTCAAAATTTTAAGATATTAGAAAATTATTCTGATAGTTTTACGACGATGTCTGCATGTACAAATATAATTAAAAAAATTGATATAGATACACAACTAACTAACACACAAAATGAAGGCATCGTCTGGAGATGAATAAGTAGTGTCCCGTATATATATTAACCCCGATAATTGAAATCACGGGTTGTCAATGTGCATTATGTTACGAAGCTACGAGTGAGGTACCTGTGGGGCGCAGGCAAGTGGGCGCGGCGCAGTCCTCCTCGTCGTCGGCCGAGGAGTCGCGCGACGACGCGCTGGTGGAGCGCGCGCGCTCGCGGCCCGTGCCGCCCGCCACGCGTCGTTTCTTGACGCCCTTACTCGCACTGTTCGTGTTCGACGCACCTGTGATATGCCACATTTATTATAGTTCCTATTCGTCCCGCGTTCGGCAGAATTCGGATTTCTCTTTATCTTAAAAGGGATACCTAAAAATAAATTAATGATGGAAAGCGTGGCCTTGTCGGCGATGCGGCACACGCCGTTAGTCCGACTAACGAGAAACAGAATCCTTTGTTTCTGCGTGTGAAATAACGAGAAAGAAATTGAGCAAGTTGACACGTATTCTCAATAACAAATGTAATTTAGAAGAATATTTCCTGCCGAAAAATTAAATATCAATTAAAATATCGTTTTATGCTAGATGCTACAAATATAAACTGATTCAAATAGGCCAGTAACAAAATTAAATGCAATAAAAGGGTTTCAAATTTTTAGAAAGTGTTAATTTTTATGGTAAGGGAAATTTAATGGAACAGTTTATTTTTTCAAAATATTCAATAAAACTTTTAATAAACATCTTTTAAAAATCAAATCTTTAAGTTCTTACATTCCCTAAGAAGTTTATTTTGTATGAGAAAACAATTTCTGTATTTTCCTTATAGTAATATATGTGCAATTTAATATAACGTCAGGCAGTTAAAATCGACAAAATTCAAAACTATATAGTAACATTCCGTGTATGATTTTAACAGTAACATTTGTATCATAAATATAGTTTTGACAGGAACCACTTTCTCTTTCTTGTTACCAATGTGCAGTGTCATTAGCCATCATGTACGTACCCCCTCGCGGCCTCGTGTGCTTGCCGCGCGTGGCAGCGAGACCTCGCTTTCGCCGCTCTTGACGCGCCATATAGTGTTTGCGCATCATCAAGCTCGAGCCAGATGAGATACCCTGTAATCGAAAAGATTCTTCAGTATTGGCAAGGGTCTAGTGACCGAACAGAATTAATTTTTAATCACAAGCCCTCATACCTGTTTCCTGTTCAAATAATTGGTCGTGGTAGTGTTTCCGCGTTTAATGGCATTCTTAGATGACGATGTTGCTGAAAAAATTGTTTGAGAGGAATAGGTAAATGTTTAATTTCATTTATATATTCGAAAAGATATTTAATTTGATAGTAATGATTAAAAATTGTTACTCATCATAGACAGGGCTAAATAAAAATGTTTATACCCATATACTTATGCAAATAAAAGCATTACAACCAAGTTAGGATAGCTAGATCATATATAATAGATCATGCAACAATTTCTCACCATGATGTTGATGCTGATGTGTGACGTGTGCATGTCCGCGCGCTCGGCGCCGCTTGAGGCGGCCCGCTTCGGCCCATACGCGAGACGACTCCCCTCGCGCTGTTTCAGCGGAGCTTGCGTTTGCGCCGCCACTGGCTGGCGCGCCCCCGCCCGTCGCTCCGCCTCCACGAGCCATCACTACAGCACTCCATAAGTGTGCTTGTTCATCTAACGTCACCTAATCCAATATTTCATTATTAAAATAGCAGTTACAATAAAACAAAGCACAAGTTATACTATGAGTCTTTTTTGACAATATTCCATGACTATAATTTATTTTTACTACTATACAGTTTCACTGAAAATATATTAGTTTAATGACTAGCAATGTAAGAGATAGTTAACTGTAGCTGAAAGAACACCACTTCACAGGATTCAAAAAGGATTCACCTTTATTGAATTCTGCAAACCCGACCTCGATTAATAAATTTGTTCAAGTGTTAAACAAAACTTTTTTTGAAGAATATTTCTTGATATTGATTTAAAATTGATTGTTATAATCGATTTAAAAGTATTTTGTGGCAATCGAGCAACTATTTTTGGCAAATAGATATTTTTTAAAATTGATAACGTTAGAATTTATTATGTTAAATTTATATGAAAAAAAAATTATTTAAAATCTATTTCAATGACTCAAGTCCATTTTATAGAAAGTTTACATAGAGTGCGTGTTCATATGTAAGCGTATGTGTACATGCATGTACGTACGCATGCATGCAAGCACACACACACCACATGTAAAGAATAAGATTTGAAGAATTAATTTTTTTAGAATAGAAGAAAGGTACTCACTTCTAGAAGGTCGCCCTCCATCATGAGATCTTCCAACTTGTGCAATATTTGTGTATGCACACGCGTCAATGGCGGGGAGCGTGGTGACGCGCTATATGCGTGCTCCGACGTCGCTGACGACCTAACAAACGAATATATAATGTTATAGCAATCTTTTTACTCAAACAGTTTATCAAAAATAGAACCTCGATAAGATAAAGACCAAGAGAAACATTAAATAATTTGAGTTATTGAGGTATTTACTTACTAAAGGTTTAAATTAAGGAGTTTTTATTAGTTTATATTTTTACTTACAGAGATTCGTTTATGAGCTTTATTTAGGAATTTTAGATAGACGAGCTAGGTTAAATGCAATTGAAACTTTGAAATGTTAATACATACATACTTTATTTTTGGTTTATAGATATATTTATTAAAATTTACTTTATTCTACATAAAAAGTCGTTATTTTTTTTTTGTTTAAAACAAACCTTCTACATCAATTTTATTTTCAATATTAAATAAATAAGAGAAAATATCATCCTCTGTGTTACTGCATTGCTCTATAAAAGATCCTAAGTGTTTACAGTTTAAATAAGGACCGTAAGTATCCGAGTGTAGTTACTAATTAAGTTTTTTGAGAATAATAATGATGGTAAAGTTAGGAAAATCATTCCTGGTATAAAATAAATTAAAATACTGTATCAGCATATATATTACGTATGTCTTATATTTCAGTGTAAGTGTAAATTTTTTATATGACATCCATTTTTTAAATAATAAAAATAAAGCTAGTTGTATGATTTTACCATTTTGATTTAAAGCATAGATTTAAGCTCGCTCAAAATACTTAATTTATTCGTCATAAATCATTATTAGAATTCGCTATGTTACGTTTTATTTCTTTTTGTATAAAAAATCACTAATAGTCACCTTAGCTGCGCGGCGTGAGGATCGTGCGCGCGTCCGGTGGCCTTCTTCAACTCGGCATTTAACTTGTCAGACCTTTCGCGACTCGCCTACACGAAATTAAAAGATAAAAATTAGCATTCCTTCAAAGCTGTCCTCTTCCTTTCAAAAGGAATATTTTGAAAACTTTTTAAATGTTAGTAAAAACATTCACCTGATGCCTATCGCTGTTGTGGTCCGCCAGCGACGCCGCTAGGTGCGGCCCGGCCAGCGCCGCACGCGCTGCGTCCTGCCACGCCATAGCACGTTCTACACAAAATAATCAAAATTATAAGAATTATTAAAATCGACACAAATAAGATACAATAATCCGCGAAACTGTCGAGTACAAAGAACACTATTTTTAATAATGTGATTGATAATTTACCTGTAACGCACTGCAAAGCTTCCCCTTCCGCTAATCTCACAGGTAATTTCTGCAGCCAGACCAGCAAGGCCAGGATGCGTTCTAGCCGAGGTCGTTTGGTGCGCGAACAGTCGGAGCACAAGAACTTGGGGTCGGGGGTGGGGAAGGGCAGCGAAGGCGGCGGCGAGTCGGCGTCGCGGTCGGCCCTCTCCGGCGTCGACTCGCGGGACTCTTTTGCGTTATTAATACAGGACGCTGTTGGTAATAACATATTTATATTAAAATAGTAATACACACGCTCACTATATTAGATAAATTTTGATTTTAAAATGTACTCAAGTAAAAGAAAACATTTTTTTTCACAAACTAAATGCGAGTCCATAGAAATCATTTAATATTTCCTTAAAATAAATTGTCTTAAAATAATATAGTCAGATATTTATGTATATGATAATACAGAACTTTAAAATTCTCAAAATTTAATGTTAATTCTTCATTGTAATCCAAAAAGTAAGTACAAAACAATAAGTAAAAATAGTTTGCTAACCGTGGAACCAGTCTTTGCAGAGTTCGCACTGGGTCATAACACCATATTGGCGCTTCTGGCAGATGCAGAATGTGACTCCCGGATGTGGCGCCGCGCGGACATCTTTGCGCATATTTCTAGCCCTAATAAAAGCATATTTATAAGCTTCTACATTATTTTAATTAATCATTATAAGATATTGCATGAACATATTAGTAGATTTCAAACTATGAATATATTTTATATTTACAAATACGTAAACATAAAAGTGAGTTAATTTGGGCGTTTCTTGTGTTTTAACTCACTTCTGTAAAATTGTATATACTTTACGATATTAGTGTAGCATATGTCGGTATTTAAAAACAACAATAGCAGATCATGTTTCAGTAGATGTAGATATGAAAGAATTAATACATGTAGATTTCGCAGCCTAGGACGGTCTTCCACTACTATGCGGACTGACGACGGACTAAGGAAGGGTGTACACTACTGCCCATGGTGCAGATGACCCGAAATCGTAAGTTCGTGTAAATGAGGGGGAGGTTGGTGGACGGTTGATCCATCAAACATGGATGGTTGATAGTGAATACTAACCAACAAACGAGTGTTTCGCTTTTATTGTCATATAAATGGATAGAATCAAAGAAAACAATTTATACAACATGGCCATGTAAAACATCCCTACTGATGGACATATAGCCACATGTGCAGCATCTAACTTCTTACAATACAGGAGTGGTGGACGGCGACAGAAACAGTTGTATTTTTGTATTACCTTAAAATTTCAATTAATAAAACAAAATAGTATCATTCAGTAGATTGTTGTAAAAAATAAAGAAGGTGATATTGCATTTATCAGGTATTTTCAAGTATTTGGTGGTACATATATAGCAAGCAATCTTTATTCATGATGGCATATTCTTCGTTAATCACTTTGGTGATGACAAAATAAAATAGAACTTGTTTAAGTTTTTTCTTTCAATAGAGATAAAAAAAAGCAAATAATAATTTCTCATTCTCTTAAGCAATTTTAAAGCACACACGTCAATAATTAAAGTCCTAACTCTCATCGTACCATCTGTCATAAAATGTTTAAATAAATTGATCTCTTATACCTAAGTTCCTTCATATTGGCTAATTCTCTTTCTTCAGCCTGTTTGAATGCAGCCACAATCTCTGTTGGAGTAGAATCTTCACTGAAATTCCTTAGAAACAAACCAGCTTCTAGAGATGAAGGCGGGGGATCTACATATGGCTGGTGAGAGTTGTGAGAGCGCGCACGTCGTCGAGGAGGGGCAAGAATGTCAGTCCGCGGCGATAGTGCTTCCATTAACGAATATGGCCAACTCTGAAAATAATATAAATAATGAACATATTTTTAAAATTGAAGTATTAGTTAATAAAAATTATATCAATTGATTGTTATCTGCTCAATTAATAAAAATATAACAAAAAAAATATTATAAATTATTTAACAGTCATCAAAACAAATTTATGGGAATAAAGGAACCTTTTTAAGAAATATTTTAGCAGTTCCTTCCTTCCAACCTCGCGCAGACACCAGTGCTGAAGCCAACTGATCTTTTTCATACAAAGATAATGGTATTGTCTGTCCTTTCTTCACTAAAGCTTCCAGGCTATGGTAATATGGGTAAAGGTCCTTTGACTGCATCTCTTCAACCTGCATTAATTATATTGCTTGTATAAAAGGAAACAATAATTTAAAAAAAATGGATCTCTTTCATAGATATATAAATTGTACTGTTGTATTAAATTTAATATAATAGCCCTTGGCTATCACAGCTATTACACTCATCTCAGTCTACATTAAGAGTAACACCATTAGAACATTTATGATTTGCACTACATGCGAAAAAATGTTAAGCGAGTTCTTGTTGCAACATAATTGTAATTGATTCAATAATTGTCTTAACACAGACCTCCTCTATATCCTGCATTACTGATTGTACTGTATTAATAGGCTATGCAAGATTTTAATTTTTAGTTTCGACTGGAGAAAATAGACAATAGCCAAACTAAATATATGTATCAGTAAATTCAGGCTCTCATATTTATATGAAGTCGTGCAATTATGATTAAATAAAATTGAAAATAAAATGAACATTTTATATATCCTCACATACTTATAAAGGAATAAGAGTTAATAGAAAGTCAAAAGGAGAATATGAAAAAAAAATGGTTAAAACAATTCCACATCCATACTTTTGCAAGCCAATCCCGCGCGTGGCCGGTAGCAGTGGCCAATGCATGCCGTGATGGCAGACTCGCTTCAATCTCGTCTCCTCGAGCCAGTAATGTCTCCAATTCCGCCAAAGTCGTATACTGAGGTTCACCATCGTCAACGGAGGCTCCTGTCACGTCCCGCGCCTTGGAGGTGTCGATCAGCACGATTTTGACCCGACACTCCCATTCTTCCACTTGAGCTGATCATAATGAAAATAGTATTACTGATATTCAACTAAGAGCTGAAACACGTGACCACATAACACGAAAATTTAGTGTCCTCAATGTCCTTCTCTGATAGAAAATTCTTTAGCTCATTAAAAACATTACATTCTAACAACAGAATATTATTGTGATGTAATTGTTCTAAACTCAACGTTTTTTTCTAATTCAGATTATCAGGCTCTATTATAATTAACCATTGACATCTGAATAGTACACACCTTTGAGATCATTCAAATATGCAAGTTCAGCATCCACTAGTGCGTGAGGTGGCACCACAGCGCCGCTCTTGAGCAGACGGTCTATCGTGTCTGGAGTAAGGCTAGAGTAATCTTCCCGGTGTTCACGTATTTCATCCAGAAATTTAACTTGTTGCAGACGAGCTTGAAGTGGCGGCAATTGAGGAAGTCTGATACATAGTCGGGAACCGAGCTCTACGACCTGGTATAGGAGAACAAGTAGGACAAGAAGTCAGTAATGATGACTTCTGGAATTTAATACATTTTATGTTTTAAGTTACAAGTAAAAAAATTGTTATATTTCAAGTAATCAACATCTTTTGTGCACTCGGTGGTTTAATGTATTACTAACTTTTTCTATAGTGATAAGTTTTTGGGTATGGCTTTAGTATAAATTTTTCTCATATTTAATAAGGAGAGTATATTACAAAAGTGTATGCTATTTCAAAAGAGCTCGAATTTGTTTATATCAACCTTAAATTATCTTATTTATATGCATAAATGTCTTTGTCTTATACATAAAGACACTGGTGCATATAAACATAGTTATAATATAAATAAACAAATTTCGTTTGTTTATTTCTATTATAACATTAGTAAGTAATGTTAGAGCAATTTTCATAACATCTCTGCCTTGTCATACCTCATCTAATTCCCGTAAACTAGGTGCGTCAGGATCCCCGAGGTCCATCGACAGGAGCTGAGAGGCGCGCCGTTCAAACTCCGCTGTCTGTCGCAGTACTTCCTTAACTGCTGAACCTGGTAACCAAAAATGAGCAGATTATTTATATTTAAATTTGTTAGGCCGAGTTTAGTATTTATGTGCTGGATATTGGCATCTGCGTACATCAATATATACAAATAAATAATATCCGTCTTCACACCCATAATATTCAACAGATTTAAAAGAAAACTTTTTAATTTAACTTTCGTCTACTTTCTTCTAAAACCATTAATCCAATAACGAAATTTTTTTTGTACACTTAATATGTTCGATAAGTTCATCAATGTTGCAGGAGAACTAGCAGTGTCATTGTCAATTTTTTTTCAATAAAATTACTGCTCCCACCCATGATAAAAAGTCACAATTTCATAATAGTAGTGTAGATGAAATAGTATAGTGAAAATAACTCTTTCATATTTTATACATTAATTTTCTATATGTTATATACAAATGAAAAATACTGTGCATAATAAAATAATAAGGCATTGTAAGCAACACTTAATTTGGAACACATCCAAACACAAGTCATTAGCTTCAGACTCAAACATCCTCACATTTTAAGCTAATGAGATTACTTTTTAATTTACACAATCAAATCTATTTGTGGAAATTTTTCATAAACAAATTTGATTAAAATGTTTTTCGGAACGTTTACGCGTCAAATTGCTCACATATTTTTTTTCGACAATGTTTCTCACCTTCAGGCAATACACAAGCCAAACCGTCGATTTCTTCACAAAAAAGCGTCAGTTCTTCGACGGTGAGCCGGTACTTGGGGTCGCTTTGCGTGTCCCGTTGGCGCGTGCGCGTTCGCATCTTGTTCAAATCCAGCTGCTGTATCACAGACGCGCACTTCTCCGCGTCTTCTATTGCCGTTTCGAGTGCGCGCACTAACTCCATTTTGTGGATCTAATATGTAATATATTATATTATATTGGCAAAAGAAAATATTTAAAATCAAAACAATTAAATTCATGTGATGAAATATTGCAGTGCTTTTTCGTTATAATTTCTGATGGGACCATTATTGTTAACTTGGTAATGATTAATAGTAACTTTACTATTACCAAATTTTATGGAAATTACTAGATTATGTGAAAAGTTTGGACCACTTTTAAATTACTCTTTATACCTAGCAACCCAAATAATTTTTTAAATTAAATATTAGTAAGTAATGATAATGAAACTTCACCTATGATAATTTGTGATGCAATCAACTTTGTTTTTCTGAGACATTTATCATTATTAAAATGCATATATACTATTCAATAACAAAAATAATATATGGTGTGAAAATGATAAAAAAGGAAATATATATGATAAGAAATGGTGTTCAAATATAAGCAATAACACTTCTTTACATTATATATCATTTTTGATTTGATGAAATGATTTGATTTGATATGTACAATCAGACTATCATAACTAGACTATTTAGACTAGCATCTCAGATGATAAGTTACTTGTGTTACTGGTAGGAATACTTATGCTGTACTATTACCAAATTAACAGAATGATACAACAATGTTGTGGAAAATTAAACAAATCAATTGCAATATCACAATAAACAATTCTCTCATCATCATGAAATAGACTATAAAGAAGTTAGTTGTTAATTTGAATTGATGAAGCATGCTCACATTCTCCATAACACAATGAATGATTGATTGAACCAAAATAGTCATGGATGATATTAAGTTTAGCATAGTTATCAAGGCATGCATGAATATTGTTATTCTAAGCATATATAGTTAATTCTATCGTTTATTAAATGAGACCCATGGGATTAAATACCTTTGTATCTACCTTCAACTCTTGTGCCTTCTTTAAGTGTGCTTTTAATCCATCTAAATCACATGTTTTAGGTGTTTCTGGATCTAGAGCATTTTGTACCGCCTCTACCCACTCCCGGAAAGAATCTGATTTGCGCTTGAGCTTTTCTAGCATCAGAGGCAGTTCGTCCAATGTATACCGATATCTAAACAACAAACAATTGTACTTTATCAAAATTCAAAATTTTATACGAGCAGCAAATACCATATCGTATAGCTTCACCATTGTAATATCAAAGTAAATTAATATATTGAACTGCTTTTTACTCATGTATAAATAATAAATACTTTTTATAGATTCTGTATCATGAAAAATTTGTTGTTGATTTTAGAATATGTATTACATTTATATATATTTTAAACACTTCTTGCAAAAGTAATTGACATAAAAAATGCATTAATTAAATTGAAAGCAAGTAAACCAGGAAATAATAAGCGATCATTTTTTTCCTCTTTTTTATTACAATTCATTTCTTCTCAATTAGTTTTAATTTAAAATAAGGTATGTCATTCCTGCAACAAAACAGTACTCACTTAAGTGTGTGCTTTGCAGGTAAGCACGGGCACAGTTCACTGTAGTGTCTTAAACACACAACATATGGTGTGCATTTACATGTCACGCAGGACAGAAAGCACGTCGTCTTGCACATGTGACACTGGCGCTCGTCGTCCGGTAGAAGCTCGAATGTCTCACGTTCCGCTTCAGTCACACCCTGTATAATGTATAACATCACATAAATGCATATAAGATTATGTCCCAAGCTTTGCTTCGTCTTCTAATAAGTGAGAATATTAAATTAAGTTAGATAATAAAAGAAAGGTAATATTAAAAATAGAATAATGGCAAGTTTCATGTTTTAGAAAATGCATGATATTCTATCAAAACAAAAATAAATTTATTACTACATAAAAAAACATAAAAGTATTTTGCTTGTATTAATTAAATACGAAATTCGGAAAATGTATTTCACTATAATCTATGTTTGCCAACCCTGCCTTGGAGAAAAATTACAAACTAATTAGAAAAAAAATTGTAGAAAACATACCAAAAATCTATTGTTTTTCCTTAAAAGGATTGTGATCAAGAATGATGAAAAATAAAATAATAACCCAATATGAGTTATAAATTATGATAAGCCTTAAAAATTACAATTTTTACATAACACCTAAACTTCTAAATAATAAATTTTTTTACTCATTCACTGTCACAATTTGTATTTTCAAATTTTAAATCTTCCTCATTCATATCTTGGTTTTTCCTTTTAATATCATATACATTCTATGTTTTTCTTTTCCAGTGGAGCTTTATCAGTGTGATTCACATCACTGCTATCTATTGCCATCTCGTCTCAAACTATGCAACGAGACTTGTATTATGTGTATCAGATATTTGATACAATATAATTTTTTTTAGTACATATATACACAATATTAATTGTTAATGTAACAAATTTTTGTCTTGTGCGGAAATAGAACTTAGTTCTCTACACTGGAGGTGTAGGGTAAGTACCAAGAGCATCAATTAAACAGTCAAAGATGAATGGCCACAAACTGGCTTTAAAAAATTGTAGGTCTACAGCTGAAACTGTAGTGTTGGCTACAGTCGAGTGTACATCACATGCCAGATATGTGTCACATGTTTAGTGAGTCATTTCCCATATCAGCAGCAGATAATATACTAACAATTTCTAATTTGTCACACCGAAACTTACCCATTCCAGAAGCGACTTCCTTAGTTTCCGCTCGTCGTGCAGCATGGTCCGCATGTCGCGGTAGGCCGCTAGCGCCACCGTCACTCCGAGGGTATCCGCCTCCAACGCCATTTTGCACACCAGCTCATCATGTGAAAACACACAGTAGCGGCGGAGGGTCGAATAATGAGTGATGCACTCGCGCCCGATTTTGAGCTAATGACAAGTGGAAAACCGATCGAGATGTTTAATAGTCAATGATTATGGATCCGAAACTAATAGTTTTACTTTCAAATTACGTGTCGGAGTGTGAAAACTATAAAGATTTTTACTACATCTCAAATATTTAGATTGTTGTTTAATAAGCAAATGTAAAATAAATCTACATCAAAATAAGTAAGAAGAAGTAATATCTAAAATACTCCTGAAAACAAGAACACCAATAAAACACTACAATGATAAACAAAAGACAAAAACATATTTGTACTCAACAAGGTCAATAAACTAACCCAATCGGCAGGTGTGAAGTTAACAGCTTCTGCGAAATTGTAACCCTGGTTGAATCCAGCGTGGTAGGCGCGCGGAAAGGTTATCACGAACTCCCCAGCGTGCTGGTCCACTCTGTGACAATAATTTAAATAGCAAACTACTTGTCTGGGAGCATAAACACATTTCAAACGCATCCATTTATTTTTTTGTCTGTTCATTCATGTAGTTTTCTCAAAGATAATTGTATTAAACTTTTAACAGAATCGGAATCTAGAAAATTAATCAGACATTTTGTCATTTATTTATATGTATAGGTTACTACTCAAGTTAATACATATAAAAAAAAATTGACATGAATCCTAAACCTTACACCAAAAACAAAGTTTGATGCCCTTTGTAAATAAAGAATATCTCATTCTTCATATTTTTTTCATAAAGATTGGGTTATTTTTAATTTAGAGGTTTACATGATCTGTTCGTACCTGTAAACCGGAACTCCTGCTTTCATAAGGATGTTGGGATTCATAATAGTAACGAGCTGATGTAACAAATCTGGCTGTAGCTGAAATAATTCTGGAGCTTCAGCCTTCATTGCAGCCTCAAACTGTTCAGCCTTCGAACCAGGTACGCCATACCTAGAAGGAAATTATATTTTACATTACAAAATAATGAATATTAACATTGAACCATTAATTACTGGCTACATTGATCCAGAAAACATTTAGTTACTTTGAGTAATTATTTGTAAGACATAAGGAGACATGATGCAATCTCATTTTGCATGAACACATAGTGATACAATGTATATCATTCATGACTACCAATTGCACATGAACAGAAGTACAGTAGAATGTACACACTATCGCGCCTAGCCAGTCATGCTTCATGTCTTTGCTTAGCATGACCTGTATTTCTAGTAACTTTACTGGTATCAGTATGGTATAATCCATGTTAATTTTCTTTATTTTGTTTTGATTTTCATTACAATAATAATGTAATGCATAATCTTTATAATATGCATAGCTGCTTAATGTATGAAAAGCTAATGCTAGAAATATATTGATAGTAGTATATTAGTAAATGTATTTACAACATAGACAGGTAGATCCCACATTTCATCAGACCTTGCTACATCCAACAACAATAGTTTTCTCGGTTGGATATATCAAGTGGTATTATTATTACATATTATTAACATTCACCAAGCAAGAACAAAGTATTTACCATTTAATTTAATGATGTAAAAAGTGCAACAAATATCTAATTCAAATAATTAGTTCTCACCAAGTTTTCGGCTCCCCCCAATGCAGATAGTTGATAGAATAACTCCAGTGGTCTTCATTGTGCCAGCAGAATGTTGCAAAACACATACCGACATACAGCCAAGGGATCTGGTTATATTAGAAAATGTTAATTTCGAACTCTCTCACTGTTAAAACTCAAACATAAGCATAATATTCCAAAGACAAATGCATAAATATATAAAAAGTCATATTTCTTACAAACACTTTTAAAATTGTTTAGAAATAGTGATGAGGGCTTACAAATATACTTATTTATTATATTTAATACATAGATTTATTTATATTTCTAATAGATATTATTCAAAACTGTTCAATGACAATAGTTGTTCTTAAGATAAATTTAATGTAAGTGGACTGGTCATTTACAGCATTGCTTGTGTAATTTTAGTATTTTCAATTTATAACAATTTTTTCATAAATTTTAACAGCTATAGTGAACTCCTTTCAAATCCCCTGAAACCCTCTCTACTGAGGATGAACGGTTCATCAAAATCAATACCATGTACAAAGAATAGGAGCTGGAACCCCTCCCATTATCACGACCGTAAACGGCCATCTGCCTGGTGCGCTTCCTGCGCCTCCCGACGTTCTCTTGGAAGTTTTCAGTCCATGCTGTATCTTTGGAAGTTTTTTAATTGGGGAGTCGAACATTCCCCGCGCAAAAGTGTGCAAAGGAGAAATATAAAATTAAGAAAAAAAAAACTATACTGAACAATGCTATTTTATTGAGGTTATCAGTGATATAAAAATTTTGAACACATTTGTTAGAGTACACATGGCTGTTAGCCCAGACAAAATGAAAATACACAAACACTGCATATAAAATCCTGAATTTACAATGAAACTGGTGAAAATATTAAATCTTTTCACTTTAAAAGCATTTTGTAAAATGCATATTATAAACTTTTTTTTTATTATATTTAGGATAATTTTAACTAAATACACTCATAATTACCTTCATGCCAGATATGTCAGCATTGATATGTCCGAGAACGCTACCTTCCAGTACAGGCAGATTGTTGAGATTCCAACTGGAGTCAGCATATTCTTGTTCCCCAGGATAGAGGTGAACGCTCGACTTTGTTGGAAATCCTATACTCAAAATTACATAAGAGCATTTAGTATTTAATTATTTCAGGGATAAATTGCAATTCAAAAGGTATTTTTTGGATAGTAAAACTAATACCATTTCAAACACACTCCACAGTCATATACTCTATAGCTTGTTGATATCCTCCAATATTATCAATCATTGGTTTTACAATCTATATTTTCAACAAGACCTTGGATAAACTAAAGATAAGCCAACTAATTTGGATGTCAATTCATCAAATCCATTGTTAATAAAATTGTTAATTAAATAATATAATAATGAGAAAGCTACATAGTTTTATTTTTTTTAATGTATCAAAGATGATTCAAAAGTAAAAAAAAAAGTCAAAATAAATGCAAATAATTTATTTAATACAAATCAAGAAGACTTTCAAAGTTTATGCAAAAACACTGTCACAACATTACTCCATAAGACGTATACTTCAGTCTATGAATGTGATTTAATTATCACACAAACGCCTAATTTAAACTTTGTTTGGAAAATTATACTTATTAACGATGATAAATAATCCTTCAACAAATAAAGATAAACTTTATATAAAAAAAATGTTTTATATTCAAGTAGCAATTTAATTCTATTATATGGGCTAGTAAATATTTTGTTATTTTGCCCTCAATAACTGAAATTTATAAAGTTTCAAAAAACCAAAATCATATTAAACCGGAGCCCATTTTCTACAGAACTTTTAAGAGGAAAATTCACTTTTCAATTGTGGTTTCTCTTCTGATCTTTCTGATCAGAAAAAGAACACCTAAAAATGAAAGTTTCAATGTAAAAATAATGCCGAGACAATTGATGGATGACAGCTATCAAAAGAAGAGTTAATGTAAATAAGTTATTCGATTTTAAGCAAAATAACCTATGAAAGTAAAGCATGATGACAATCTCTTATTCAGAAACTATAATTGAATTGCGAATTTATTAGAGAAATTTAAAATATTTTAGTAAATAATGGTATTAATTTTGAAATATTACATATTGTACTGTGTGAGGTGTTAATTCGCGGAAATCCATAGTAGATGCTTGTCTGCAACATGCATCAACATGCAGCCCGCAACCCATCGCCGACCCTGGAATATGCCTCTCCACCACGAATCTCCATCCAAATGATTAAAGATTGATTCCAGAGGAATGACAGACATCGAACACCCAAGCAAGCGTTATTTATTTTTATAATTATCTTATTCCGCCAACCGTTAAACTGTCAATTCTATGCACGTTTCATGCCAACCAGGCACATCCTCAGGAAATTGCCGAGTCACATCCACCAGGGTGCAAGGAGCGCAAAAACAACCAACACAACCTCGCCAAGCGGGCCGCTATCATGCAATGGTCAAAGAGCGACTAATCAAAGAGCAAAGGTGGTGGTCTGTGGCTGCCTTAAGAATGTTTTCGTCGCTCTTTGACCATTAAATGACTGCGGACCGCCCAACGAGGTTGTGTTGATTGTTTCAACGTTCCTTGCACCCTGATGGACGCGACTGTCGGCAATTTCCTGAGGATGTGCCCGGCCGGCACGAAACGTACGTAGAATTGACAGTTTAACAGTTAGCAGAATAAGACAATTATAAAAATAAATAACATTTGCTTAGGTGTTCGATATCTGTCAATCCTCTGGAATCAATATTCAATCAATTGGATAGAGATTCGTAGTGGAGAGGCAGATTCGAGGGTCAGCGGTGGGTTGCATGCTGCATGTTAATGCATGTTGCAGGCAAGCGTTTGAAATGTTACAGTTTAGTAAGTTACTTGCTGAATATTTTGTACAGAAGAATGGATGAAACAGGATAAATAAATGATGATGATAGAATGCCTTTCAATAAAGCATTTTCCTTTTTTTTAAATAGTTTTCAATGTCTGATTCAATTTTCAGTATTGTACATTCTCATGAAGTAGTATCAACAATTGTCTTATGGAGTAATGTCATTTTACAGTGATTGGCATTTGAAATTACATTCCAATTTACATAGCCTATAATTTAAATATTTCATTTAAAAAATTATAATCTTCAAATAAATGTCTTTTCACCACTATTATTATTAAATTATTTATATCGTAATTTTGTTGTAAGTATCCCTTCCAAATTAAAACGAAAGCACAATAAATAAGGGACTTGATTTTTACACAAATTCTTAAAAATTATATAGCTTTGTTATACTCTCTTGCTGAATAAATATACAAAAGGATTCATTTAAGAAAACAAAACCTTTAATAATAAACAAACCAGATCCATGATCCATAGAGTGGAGATCAGCTCCATATTCCACAGTCACATCTTCATCGATAGACGAAACAATCCTCCAAAATTCCTTCTCTACTGTTGATGTCGGCACCATCTAAAAGAATATGTATATCAGTTTGTAATGAACCTTACAGCATATTAGCACCATTTCTTTTTTACATTGTATTCATTTAACTGTAAAATTGTATATTTCTTTATTTTATTTGTTTGTTTCACATATTCTAATTTTTTTAGAATTTTCAAAATTATTTTCTGAGTCGAATGTTGCATATTCAGCAATCTATATTGATTCGTTATCAGAATACTTACATGTACAGGCATATTAAAATAGTCAGATTTGAATTGGTCAGCCATCTCTCCAAATTGCTGCAAAGTATACTCTCGCGATGCCTGCTCGAATCCAAAGGCTTCTGTTGGCTTTGACACCTGTCCAGATACATAATACACATTTTCAAAAATCTGCAATAAACATTACATTCCTAATCTACAGTAAATTATTACAAGTAAACTTAATTATTGCTTTAAAAAAAACCAGGCAAGTGCGAGTCAGACTTGCACTTGAAGGGTTCCATACCACAGTACAATATTGAATACTACATACCTTTTAAACATAATTAATGAAAAACAAGAACAAAAATTGAAATTATACAAAAAATGTCGAAAAAACATGTTTCTTGGCTGGGGCAATTTTTCAATTTCTAACTTTATTTTATTCTTATTATTTGTTTATATTGCAATTATAATTGTATGTATTTTTATTGTATGAATATTTCAAACATCCACCTATTGCCGTTACTTAAAATTGAGCAAAAAATGCTTACAAAAATAAATCTTGCCTGAGGGCCCCCTTTTAATTATTAATTTATTTTTATGTATTATTTGTTGTTAGAGTGGCAATAGAAATAAACACTAAAAATTCCTACAGTCTACCTATTACAGTTCATGACATACAACTCGCTGATAGATAGACAGACACAAACAGCAGAGGTTTGGTCATAGCGTCCCGTTGACACCTTTTAGGTACAGAACCCTAAAAACGATTTCTTTGTTATAAATATTATCACAGAATTTTATGACCTCTTCTGCTAAGCAGACGGGACAACGCCAGTCACCCTTGGGGACATCCGCAAGTGGTGGAACCAAGCAGAATGTGTGGTAAGAGTCGTCACAGCCGTCACACAACAGCATCTGCTCTTCCACGTCACCGCGGCCGCAAACGCGACACATGTATTTTGCCAACTACAATAAAAACAAAAATTAAGAATGATGACAGTATTGATAGATGCAATATGTGGATGTATACCTCACATCCAAAACAAAATATATATTTATATGTTAATTATTTATGAAAGAATTGTTTCTTTATCACTCATTTATAACATATATTTATATATGATATAAAAAAGTCTGCAATTTATGATCCTTCTCATCTTGCATAGGTTTAAGTAATTAATAAGGCAGATTTGGAGATTGAAAACTGAAATTGATTTGCAGTCTATTATATACTTTTTCTTGTTTACAGTTTAGTAAATTATATCTTCAGAAATGGCAATAAACAGTCCACATCGCTCATAGATCTGATAACCGCGGTAGAAAAAAGGGTCTTGAGTGACAATATGAATTTGGTGATTGCAGTGAACCACTGTTGCTTAAGTGTAGCCCAAGAACATACATTGTGGCAATCTAGACGGAGAGCTTATGTCCAGAATTGGACATCCAATGGCTGAAATTAATGAACAAATAAACAATACTTTCACAAATAATCTGACACTAAGTACCATTCGATTAAACCAAATACTTGTAAATAAATTTACTAGTATCAGTTTAATTCCTTTTTTTACATGAATAATGTGAAATACTTACAGGATCGCCAGGTGCGATAGCGTTAGGCACGATCGCGACCGCCGGCGCGGGTGCGGGTGCGGGGCATACGGATACGGTCATGTTGGACATACGGTGTTCGCGCAGACGCGTAGAACGCGTGACTCGCGACCTCGAAACTGATGCGCACGCACCGCCCGCCGACATCCATTTATTTTCTCGGGGGCCTATGTATGAATTTAACAATAATATATATGTTATTGTTATAACTTAACTATAACAGTAGCAACTTTATAACCTCATTACGGACAGATTCAAAGATAGAATGCAAAAAATAAGTCTTAAAGCTGCTAACAGAATCGAAAATTCTCAGCATCTAAAAATAGGGCAACTGACAATATCTGATGTCATATCTGATTTTGCTTTTGTCCATTTTTATAAGGATGGAGAAATGAGATTGAAAACCTCAAATGTTAGAAAAGAATTTCTTAAGATTATGATCATCATATCTTCAAATATTCCAAATGAAATATAAATTATTATCAGACAATAGAGTAAATAAGCAGTTCTTCAATGGTCAGTTAGATATACTCATTAGTGGATGAATAATTTGTATAAAAATGTAGAGCATTCTTCTTCCCTGACTAACCCAGTAAGAACATACTATACAAAATTTAATAATCATCAAAAAAAATTAAACAAGCAAAATTGGTCAATTGATCTCCTCTGACATTGCTTATTCTGAAATCACATTATAAATATTGATTTATATTATCAAAATATGGATGTGTTCTAACCATAGTTTGAAATGTGCCACATTACTTTAAATTGACATATTTAATTTTACTAGAGTGAGGAGTAAATTGTTTTGCTACAGTAATATATGCCAATTTAATATGTGGATATAGTAGGAGCATGGGGAAAACATGTGTGTATATATATATATATATATATAATGTGTGTATATATAATGTATATATATATATATATATACATTATAAATATAAACCAACACCAGCAAATCATACAGTTTTAAATTTACGACATCTGATTCAAGAAACTCTTAGTCAGCCAACTTATTTTTGCCAAACCTTACATCATATAATTTTTTTTTTGACAAAAATTATACAAGTTCCAACAAGGAAAACAATTCAATTTAAATAAAGCAGTGAAAACCATTTTTAAACAATTTATAAATTCTCACTCTAACAAATTTAGTAATAAAAGCATTAATAAAATTAATTAGCAATAAAATTGTGAAAATGTATAGTTAACATAATCCAAAATTCTTATTAAATAATATTTTTATGATACATTTTTTAGTTTTCATATTTTCTACATGGCAGCTATAACTTCAAGAGCAAATATTAAAAACAGGCATACAAAAATTTATTGTCATAATATTTTAGACCTAATTGTACTAAATTAAAAACTTGTGCACAAATGCTATATAGCAGTTTCACACATTTAACGAGACAAATCATTTACCTCAATCAACTATAAATAAATTATTGTTACAATATATACACACATTTGTTATTCCGAACAATACTTAACCTGGAGTTACAAAAAAAAAAATAAGAAAAAAATTATGAACAATTACTTCTTCTAGTTTCACCATTTTCTTCTTTAATGGGTGACTTAATTTTCTTGTCATCATCAGCACCGGCTAAGGCGCCTTCCGTGTGGCTACCTTCAGCTGCCGGCTCGGGCTCCGACAATTTGAAGCGACGTGTGGGGGGTGGAGTGGCCGCGGCGCCCGGTGAGTTTTTAGTAGCAGAACGACTGCGTGTTGTTGTTATTTGCTTTTCTGGAGTTTGTTCACCTTTAACTTCAATCTTCTATTAAACACAAAATAAAAATACATTAAATTAAGTATTCAAAATACAAAATGGTAAAAAACAAGTACCTAAACAAACAGGAAAACTTGAAGGTTGAATATGAACATTTTTATCCTGAAAGACATATACCTTGAGGAACTAATTAAATAATTTGTTTATGTTAAAATTCCTAATATGACATCAATATATATATATATATATATATATATATATATATATTTGAAAAGTATTATTTGAAAATCATACAATTTAAATGAGGAGGAATTATTACACTTTCAGCAAAAAAGTTGAGAAATATATTTTGAACACTTAAATACAATAAATGGTTCTGTAGTCATACTTAAAAACATAATTTTCAACTTTAGGGGCCATTCATAAATTACATTACACAAATTTCAGTATGAACCCTTCCCCGATCCTATCGCACTTCGTCGACTATCAGCCCTCATGATGTGTGATGTAATTTGTTGATGGCCCTTTATGACATATACATGGAGTATATTGAAATTTTCTGAAAAAAACCACTTAAATTTTATTACAAGTACAGTGGAATCTCAATAACTCGAATGTCAAGGGAAATGCAAAAAAATTTGAGTTAATGAGTTTTCGACTTAACAAGAACTTCGAGATACATATGACTGTCGACAAGGAATAAACGTAACGTTCACAGCACAGCTGTGTTACTTAGAAAGTTTCATGCATGTATTCATTCATTGCACCTGTACAAGACAAAAACAATAGATTAGAACGGAGTCTCCTTTTTGAAATTCGAGTTATAGGGTATAAATATGTATTATCAATACTTCATAGGGAAATAACATTTTGTTCGAGTTACAAAGTCTAAATAATTTGAGATACCGCGTATTTAGGGGTTCATCGGAAGGGAATGGCAATTTTTTTCGACTTACTGAGGATTTCGACTTAACGAGGTTCGAGTTATTGAGATTCCACTGTATTTGAAATTTAATTCCGATTGTTTAAACTTCAATCCCTTGGCTGTACAATCCATCATAATAAAATTATAAATGTGAATGTAAGTTTGTTTGTTACGCTTTCATGCCAAAACTACTCAACCAGTTATCATGAAATTTTGTACATATACTCTTGAAGGTATTAGAATATAGGATACTATTTATTAAAAAAAAAATATCATATATTTTCGTATCTATCTATCCTTACAAACTATAGCGTTTATAATACCTATAATACATATTAATAAGATCATCATAAAAAATACTTAGTTCCAATTTACATACATTACACAATATAATTGTTCGAACATTTATAACTGGAGAATAGCTGGACCGATTTTCATTTTTAATTTGTTGGATTTGTCTCCGTCCCAAATAGCAAAATAATATAAAAACATTGAAAAATTGACAAAAAAATAAAACGCTGTCTATCATCATTATCACAATTTTCCAACACCACGCGGGTGAAACAGCGGGGCGCAGCTAGTAATAATATAGTATCTATATTAAGTTTACAATTTGTTGGCAAATTTCAAGTATGCATTATTATAAATGGAAAAGAATATGCACTCATGAGTTTTAAGTATAGCTACAGCGTAGTCAATAACAAAGTTGTTAGAGACTAATTAGTGTCTTGTGATAAGCCTTATCTCGTAGTTTTATGTACTTCTCACACAGAGCTGCACTGACACATGAATGTATTCCTCTTCAAGAGGAGTCTTGATAACCAAAAATAGATATTGTACAAAAGCTAATTAATCAATACAGATATAAAAGTACATGCCAACATTAACAAGCTTTTATTTAGCTTTATGTGTGCCGATGTCTGTCTGCGGGTGTATAATTAAAAATTTTAATTCACTTCATGTTACTAGATTGAGTTAACATTTTTCATACACAGGTAAATTGGATGACAATGTAATATAATGATGTCATAGAGGTGATGATAGAGTCAAAAGGTGTCCATATAACCAACGAAATTCAATCGAATTTGGGCTCATTTAATTAATCTTTATAAGTACTCTCGCTTTAGATGTTATTAGAGTTTAATAATGAAACAGGATACTAGCTACGGGACGTCTGTAACAAAACATTGTAAACCCAACGAGTTTGAGCTTATTTGATGTGTTAAAAAGTATTCACTCTTAAACAATCTATAGAGTCCTGATATGAAGCCAAAAGACGGACACAGGAACTCTATAATGAAATGACAACAGAATGGAGTTAGGTCTCGTTTACACAATAGATAGTCCATAGCCATGACCACAGAAAACTGTACATGGCCACCGAGTTCTTGCCTGGTCGTTTTATGAGCACCCTAAATATTTAAGTTTTCAATTAAAATCAATGATAATATATTTATACTAGTTTTAAGTTTAATTCCATTAATTTTAATGGCTTAGATTTAGATGCAATTATATGCAAATTGTAAGGAGCACAAAAGGTCATAAGGTGTACTTTTTATAAAAAAATAATACAAGCCATTTTTTACATTTTAACCTTTGATCAACATTAGTTTTTTCTTTTTTGTCAAACTCATTCTATTACCTGCATACAAGCATATTACATTTGATAGCAAGAGAGAAAAAGAGTGTCATATGCTTTTATTCTAATAATCAATGGAATATATGGATTATGTTGTTTTTCACTTCAAATAATGCAAATTGAGCCAACTAGATAATTTGTTAAGTGGAAAATGAAAAGCATTATTGAAAATTATTTGGGCTTATTAAATGAGTCAAATAGTTTCAAAGGTAGCAATTTGTCATTTCTTCCACAAAATGAGTTAATAACACATCAACACAGAGAAAAATAAAATATAACCGCTTTAACCAATCAAAAACGGACATCTGCTATAAAAAATTCTATCAAAATTTGAAGTTGGGATCAAATTGGGTATTCTTTCAAACTTTATATTCAAAATTGGTCATCTTACGTTATCGACCAATCAGAAGAAAGTATTCAAGTGGTGATTGGCGTTTAGAACAAAAATTCCGAATTGTTTTTTAATGCCTTTTAAGTGTTTTCTGTTTAAAATAACAAAGCTGTAAAAAATAAGTGATCACGGACTTCAGCCCCAATGTTGTGACCGATAATTCTGCATGGAAATGTAGGAGGAATTCAGAAAACAAGACCAAGGGGTTGAGATTAATATAACACTAGGGATGTCATAAGTCAGCATGGTTTTGATGTTAATATTGTTATACCTACTATAATATATCTTTTTACATTTATTTTAGACACTTGTCCAAATCGTTACTAAATAAAATTATGCAACCACAACTTTAAGGCGCTTAAATGTGGCACACTGACAATGACACAGCTAAAGAAACTATAGAACAAATTTTATACTCATACAAATAAAAAAGACCAAGACTCAATTATACCCAAATACTGCACCATCAAACCTGTAAAGCGCAGAGCAGGATTTAAATGGAAAAAGCAAACAACTATTAAGTATGCAGTATTTGTAGGTAAAGTACAGGTGTCGATCTGTCAAAAACTATTTTTGACCTTGGTTAATAATGGAATAGAGTTCAATATGTCATGAATAGACATTCTTCTGTGGGAGATACAATAATTAATGAACATTGAGGTAAAATAGAGATTTCTTGATATAACCTAATTCTAAATTATCTCTTGTTTGAATAAATGTAATGTAAAGCTTTTTAACTTTAATTTGATTTCAGGCGGTAATCATAGGAAAAAAATATATGCAGCCCATAAACAATCTGTTCATAATTTTATACAGCGATTATGTTGTATAGAATCACATTATTGCCAAAAAACAAAGATGGCTGAGAGGCAATACTTGTCCTCAGAATTAAATATAAACAAAGTGTATAAGATTTACAAAAATAATGAGTACTCAAATGTGGCTGTTACTAAACCAAACAGCTTATTACTCTCTCGCCAATTGCATTTTTTAAATTTTACTGTCGTAGAGGGTGTCTGATTCTCCTGTGTCCAAAGAATGTGTGTTTACCTATTATTGCAAGGAGAATGAATTTTATAAAGATTCAGCTTCTGCTGAAATGCACAGGTAACAATTCAAATTTGATTAACATATCTAGAATTCGCTTGGTCATAGATAGTTATGGCTGTCGTATCAAGAATTGCATAGTGGTTGGCGCATGTTGCAAGAGGTTGTTGGAGAATGTAAATACTATATTAAAACAATTGAGATTGTTTCCAGTGACAGGATACTCATTTATGCTGTTGACAACAATTCAGGACCATTAAAAAAAAAATAAAATATGGACCCTGATATAATTACAGATATGTTGGGAGAACATTAACAAAATTGGGTAATGACTATTTATTACTGGAGGGACACCGTCAAGAAAGTTTTGAAACTCAAGGTGTCTTGGAATATGGCATTCAAACAATTCAAGCATTTCGTCATTTAGCCGCTTCAGCATTAAGACGTTTCGAAGCTTCCCAGTAATGTGCTGATTACAGAAGAACTTTATTATAAAACGGACATAGTAAATGCACAAAATGTGTGTCAAAGAAATAAAGATATAATAAATATAATGCCAGAACAATTTCCAAGTATTGTTCAAATAAATAAAGATAAATTATTGGAAGTTAAAAAGCTGCTCTGTAAACATTTTGGCATAGAGTGGAAAATAATTCCTACTTTGTCATTTTATTCCAACTTTTGATAAGC
The DNA here is from genome assembly GCA_005406025.1 of Eumeta japonica. NCBI lineage: Eukaryota > Metazoa > Arthropoda > Insecta > Lepidoptera > Psychidae > Eumeta > Eumeta japonica. The sequence goes on from BGZK01000918.1 coordinate 241,606, forward strand.
AGGAGTTACTTATCGCAACTAACAATAAACCTGTGGAAAATTATTAGGAAGAGGTGTTGGAAGATGTCAAAGACCTCTACATGTGACAGTTTCAAATGATTATGAAAATTTAATTTGAATATACCTAGGAAGTAAGTTAAATTAGACTTATTCTTTGGAACTCATTATTTTCTGAACTCTTCACAAATATTTGGGTAAATAATTTATTTTTATGTTATGCTTTTTCGTGACGACCCTGCTTTTGCAAACAAATGTTTGGTATCAAAAATGGCATTGTGTACCTGTCAGTTTCAAACCTGGCTCACTTAAAAACTTAATGTGTAAACTCGCAATGTGAAAAATAAATGTATTTTTGGCTTATACTTATTGAATATATGTAAAATACACCATTGACTGGTTTGTTGAACATTAAAAAAAATATTTGCACTAGCTTTGTAATTTTATATGCTATCAAAATCGAATTACATGTTTTTTTTTTCATAACAAAAAAATATCAAAAAGTTAGATTGCAGACTTTAAAACTAGTCGACTCAAACAGTATATTCAATTGTAATGTTAAACTTTATTGTAATTTAAAAAAAAATTAAAAACTATACCGAAAACTATGCGATAAAGTTTAGAATAGATAACAATCTTTACTGAAATGAACTTTAATGGTATACTTGAGCCTAAAAATTGTAAAACTATAACAGACTATATTTGTACTTGAGAGCTATCCAATATGCATTTTTTTTAGTTTGCCTTTTGTTTAGAAAAGTGTACATATATTTCTTTATGAATATCATTATGTATTTTCATTAGACCATCAGTCTATGAAATGAATGACACTTCAACGATTCAAAAACGAATGACACTAATTTGTGCTTTATCACTGGCTCTAATTTTACAAGCTTGCAACAGTATCAAAATAGTGGCATGTGGAAACTTTTCTGTACCCATTTACTCGTGGTGTTGAATCAAATAGAGCTCCCTCACCTTTTTTTTTCAGTAAGTGACTAAGTCTTTCTCAATTTTTTAGATCATTTTGACTCAAAACTGAAATTTAAATCGTCATGTAAGCTATGATTATTAATTAAAACTAATTAAGGCCTGATGATAATTATTAACTACTCCTTTACTTCATGTTTTTAAAAGTAAAATAATTATTGTCTCTCCCTGTAATATCATACCAAGTTTTTCTATTTTAAGTTTTTCAGATCAGTAATACCCGTGTATGCAAACAACAAAATTTTGTTATACATTATTAAGAATAAACTAATAATTTATATCTGTGACTCATACATGCAATCACACTGTTTACGTTTATTATATTATTCAGGTAGAATTGCATTTTTATATGTGATAGCAAGTATGCCTTAGTTATTAGTTTCTTGGAGTTTGTCATGTTCTGTTGGTGTTTGAAATAACTAATAAGTCTGAATTTTCGATTTCACAAATAATAAACTATGATGTGAGTTCCGATGATGAAATAGTAAGCAAAGTTGAAGATAATTTGGATGAAACCACTGCCACTAGTGATGAAATAAATAGTGAAGATAAGCCGGTTTCAACATACATCATTTGTAACAGTGCTAATGAAAACCAAATGTGGTCAAAAAATGGTAAGTTTATGTGGTCGAGAACCTCATTTGATCAAAGAGATAGTTTGGGCAGTGTAAATGTAATAAGACTTACACCAGACATTATCAGGCATGCTTATAATCATACAAACATTTAGAAGTGCTTTTTAAATATTTGTAAATAAATCTGTAACAACCATTATTTTGAAACATACAAATATTAAAAGAACTTCGCGTTTTAGAAATGAATGGGAAGGGCTAGATGAAGAAAGGTTGGATCCATATTTAAGTTTTTTTTATATTTGCTGGGGTTTTCAAATCTAATGATAAAAGTTTAGAATGCTTATGGTCTGAAGTTTGGGAGGACTTATATTTCAAGCAACTATGTCACTGAAACGGTTTAAGAAAATTTCTGCTATTTTAAAGTTTGATAAATGTTCTGATTGGGAAGTAAGAATACCGAGTGATAAATTAGCAGCTGTGTGAGATATATGGGATGAATGGGTCTCATTATTGCCTATGTATTATCACCCAAATACAAACATTATGATGACAAACTACTACTATCGTTTAGAGATATACATTGCTGTATTTCTACAATATGTATTTAGTTTGCCAAGCAAACCAAGTAAATATGGCGTAAAATTTTGGATTTTGTGAGACAGTGAAAAAGGTTATGTGCATTCTAATTAGTGTTACACTGGAATACTCCAGGGAAGTGCTCCAGGTAAAAAAAAAAACAAGATATACATGTACTTTTGGGTCTGACAGGTCTTACATGTGATAATTTTTCCACATTTTATCAATTAGCTGAAACCTGAAAAAAAAGATGCAGTTTATGTCCATTTCCGAAACATGTACAAATTTAAAATTTGTAAAATCCAAAACTGCACAACTCACACGTGTATTATATGGCAAGAGAATAAAAGTAGTGACAATTACAAAAATAACAGATTAAAAAAAACATTGAAACACTTTTTGTTAATGTATTGACAGCCAATTGTGAATCTAAGCAATCTTTTTTCGAATGTACAAAAAAAAAACAGTCCATGCGAAATGGAGAAAAAGAGAAAGAAGTATATGCATGTGCATATAATAAGAAAAAGATAAAAATAGTGACAATATTTACAAGAAAAAAACTAGACAACTTGTTTGACTTTCATTAATAACTATTAAATGGTTGCGAGTTCAAAAACAAAAAACAATAGGGATTCCCCTTAGAATATATATAAACTTATTTAATACAGTTTATCTTAATCCATTGTCTATATTTCCCTAAATTGTGAAGACCCACCAACACATACCAACGGATGGCGATACACATATTTTTCAATTACAATTTTTGTTATATAATCTAATGTAAATCATTTAGAAAATAAAATTCTGCTATAATTTAATGTCTCTAGTTATTTAAACATTAATAATAAAGTAGATTTAACATCTAAAGTATAAGAACGAGTTTATGTAGCAAAACTGAAGTATGCCCACATATGGAGAGTAGAGGACTCTCGGATGCTGTGCGTTGTAAGTCATGCAAAATATGTAAAACATGTATAAAACATATATGTCCGAAATATTAAGAAATTTTGTGGTTGTAGTGTCACCAAGAAAATGTATAATATTCCCTTAATTTTCTTTACTTGCATTAAATAAATATGCAGTATACTTAGTCTTTAAGGAACCCAGGGAGGTTAAATACATTGCACGACAGCCAAGTGCTGTGCCGAGCCAGCATTTGTATGCTTGTGGGACTGACACTAACTACTAGGTAACCTTTACAAATGAGAAAATGATAGAGATGACATACAAAATAGAAGATTGGCAGTAAGAGTCGCCTAATTAAGAAGAGTTTATTAAATAAAATATATGTATTTTACAGAGCAATAATTGTATTTTATTTTTTATACATTAATTTTTTATTTAATGGCACAATAAGAAAAATTGTAAAAGAACATTGTTATATTTTGTAACTGTTTATATATTAAATAGAACACTAGTGCATCCAGCAGTAGGACAACCATTATCAATAGCATAATGCTAATTTTCCAATTAAAATTATGTTATTAAGACTTGGTTGTTATTTTGTATAAAACAGTAAGATGTATTTTTTCATCATAGTTCTACATATACTAATTATAATGATAAAATAGTCTTAAATTTGAAAATTTTCTTTGGATGAAATGTATTGGCAATATTAACAACAAACTGCACTAAAAGAATAAACCATTTCTTGCTTGGGGTTTAGTGTTTGCTTGCAGTCTTAGTTACTTTTGGCTTTGGGATAAATTTTTCTAGTGTAATGTGCATTCAGTTTCGAGTTACTAATGTTCCAAATTCTGAAATGGGACATGTTCTATACTATTTTATTTTATCAGAAATAGAACTCTATCCACAGTTTATTGCAAAAGCCCATATTGAATATATATGTCCTGTTTATTTTTGCTTTAGTGCGAGCTAGATCTATCGTTTTTGAGTATCAATATAATTTGCATGGATGTCTGCCAATCTTCTTTACTAACAGGCTCAATTTATATAGATTTTTAAGTGACTACAGAACGAACCTTAGCACTATGTATCTGACAATAAAAAATTAGTAACAGCTTTTAAACTTAAGACATAAATACCAAAATAATAACTAATAATATGTTAATACACTACGGTTAAAGTTAGAAAAGCACTTCTCCCTGCCGGTTACGAAGCGAGCTTGGATGGATAGAGACTGTAATCTGATGATGGCCATGTAGAATGAAGTGGGAAGGTTGAAACTGCTGGTTTACTACTTTAACAGTCTAAACTAAACTATTTAATATCTTAGTTTCCAATGTAGTTATTATTACATACTGCTACAATATCACTCACCGTTTCTTTGCTGTCCACAGCGCCACTGTTCTTGAACACATCATACGGGTATAGTATTCTTTCATAGTGGTTTTTCAGTATGGATCCTATACCTTTGCCTTGAGGATGACCCATACGGCGAGCAATTTTCGACCATTTTCTCTCTGCTGAACATACTTCAAATCCACCTGGTAATTATAGTAAAATCTTAGTAATTTTGTCCAACAACCAAATAAACTATCCGTTTCAAATTCTTTTAAAAAGATTTTTTTATGGTGGTACTTATGAGTAACCCAAACATAAATAGTGGTGATTTGGATAATGAATGTCAATACAAAGATGTGAACTTAAAACAAATTTATTTGAGTGCTTTAGTCCAATAAGTCCCATATCACAAGAGCCTTTTAAAACCATATACTTCTAAAATATGTAATTCTGCTAGATGTTGTAGTTAAATTATGTATATTAAGAAATAACAAATCTGGATAATCAACAAAATTAATAAAAAGCATTTCATGTAATATTAAAACAAGAATAAAAAAACATGTGTGTACTTCAGTACACATGGAACAGTTTACAATTCTTTCATATAAATAAAAACAATTGACTTTGGTAACTGAAAGATAATTCATGGAAAATCAAGAATTTACATGATATGTGGTATTTTTCTATTTCATAAAAAATATAATGTTACTCGTTATAATTATTAATAAATATAAACTTAAATTTTCACGACAAAAATATAAATATGTGCTACAGTACATATAAAGTTATATGAATATGGGCAACAATATTCACAGTGTAAAATATCAGTCCTCAGAAATTTGTGTACATAAATATGCATTTATTACAGCTCAATATCTGAACTGTTTTGGGTTGTTTATTGTAGAGTAGAGCAGAAATAACATACACCATTTGCTCCACATGAAATAATTTCAGACCAAACTTACTTCATAGTGTATTACATCGACACATCACTGGCCGAACTATTACTAATCTGTTTTTCCAACTACTAAGTCTAAGCTCTGTAATTTTAAAGATGAAAAATATCATTGTGTTACTAAAATGCAGTGGTGGAAATGTATTTCAAAGGAATATTTCATTCCATGACTCAAAAAAAAATGTTATTAATTAAAGATTTATTTAACCAAACCATCAATGAATAAAAATGCATACTCTGTTAATTTTTTTTAGAAATCTAATATTCTACCCAGAATAGAATTTTGAAATAAATTGAACAGATTTCTATCATGAAGGAAGATCCAAAAAACTGACCTGCTTCCTTAACAATTTTGTGTAATGCGTACAGATCCAAAGGTTTCCTTTCAACTGTTGGAATCTTCAGTGAGTTGCCTTGAAGTTCCCAAAATTTGATTATCTGATCCAAGAAGTTGAGTTTCACTCGGTTTATAGCCTGTAGTAAAGGATATTAGATTAATTATATAACAAGATGGGTTTCCATAATTTAAGTGTTAAATATAAGATGAAAAAAAAAATTAAACAAAAAAGAAAGTGCTTTGAGAATATTTATGCTAGAAAAAATAGCTATTTTAAGTTCCAGTCTTGTTTAATTACAATAGTATAACCATCAATCATTAACAAAGTTAAACACTAAAATTGTGGAGAGAAAAATCATTAAAAATTGTATTAAAAAAAGCATGGTTGTGGGCATTTACAAGCTAACATGAGTTTGCAGTTATTTTACAATCTTTTTATTTAAAAATATAATAAAATAAATATATTTTATCTGTAATGAGAATTCTTGAAAAAGTCATGTATGTTTATTTTTAAATATATAGATGCATCTTCCATATCTTAATAAAATAAGTGAATGAAGCATTCTCATAAAAAATAAAATTTATTTAATTTGCTATGTGGGCTAATAGCACAGTAAATATGGATAGAAAATTATAGGAAAATATGAAATATACTGGAATTATCTTTTTTTTACAACTTTTATTTATGGGGCAATTATTTTTTACTTATCATATAAATTTGCGAGAAACCAGTATCAGGTCCACCAAAATCTAAGTGTTGCTTATACTTAAAATAATGAAGTATGATAATTGAATTGTTCTTAGTATTAGTGAGCAATTATGTTCAAAAACTAATTGTATGAGCAGATCCAGTCCTGTAACTGCAAACATAGCACAATTTTCAATTACATAATAAAATCACATAAATAAGTAATTTGCATATCCACGCATCTAGCATTGGTCAAAAAAAGAACTGTCACAACCTGTATATTTATACATATTGTATGCATGTGAATATACTAATAAAATCATTTTTTCCAATTTTGTTTTCTAAAAGAAAATGTATCAAAAAAAATTTCATAAGGTCACAATATGGCAACTACGTCAGTTCTCAAAAAACCTGGTGATAACTTATTAAAAATGTGTAATAATTTCAAATTTTATGAACAAAAACCTTCTGGGCTTACAATATTCATTCATAATTCTTCAAATTCATCTTCTATCACATCTCCTACTTTCATTCTTTATCTCTTTTTTTGGAAACTAATACAATAGATACATCTATAACATAATATTATATATAATTGACAACAATAACGATAAATCAATCTTATGATATTACATGGGAAGCCATTGTTGATACTTGGCAGTTTATATAGTTACAGGGTAGATATTCCAACCTATATGTTAATGGGCACTTTATTGATTGAGTAATGTTACTTGTCAATTGTGGAATATATGTAATAAACAAGTTTGCTAAAAGGTAAACAGGAGCTTTTCTTGATGATGATGAAACAGATCCTAAATCTACTAAATTTCGACTCATAGTTTATTTTCATTCTACTTAACTGCTATTGACATGAAAGCTGAATATAAAAGTAAAATCTCAAAATATCGCTTGACTAACTTCCAGTTGTAAACATGTTTTACTTCATAATGTCCTTGCATATGGCAACGGTTATAAAAGATTATGATGTCTTGATTAGTTCTTAACTTGAATTTAAATCATATTTTATGGATCACTACTTAAGAATAAAACAATAGAGGTAAATCAGAACATAGACAGGAAGACCGGCCAAATATCGTAGCTGGGTTCACATAGACTTAGGTGAATACATGCAGTCAAAGATAAATAATCAATAAGTCTTTTAAATGAATACCATACCACGAGGCAAATTAATAACAATTATATCAAATAGTGAAATGATATTCAATGAAACTTTAAAATTTACTAAGAAAAGTCTATATCTAAAATTATGCTTGAAATTAATACATTTTAAAAAGTACATGTTGCAATCAAATGATTATTTTTTAATACAACAATAAACATTTTAGAATGTTCAAAAGAAATTTAATGAGTAACAAGACTGGGACTTATAGAGTAAGAACTCAAAGGGGTCTATAACATGTACTAAGAAATGAAGGACACAGATGAATAAAGTCCATTTTGTAAGCACTCAATGTGAATGCTGAAATATATCATCACTTAAATTATTTCCCTATAATTCCTTACTTGCATTACCAGTGGCAGGTTTACCAATAGACCGAGAAGGCCAAGGTCTAAAACGACAGATACTACAAATAATACCACACAATATGAAAAAAAATATAGAATTGCTTATCTGTTTCTCAGTTTTTTTACATTACTTCTATTTTATTGTTAATAAATATTTTCTTATCACTCCCATAAATACACATTTGTTGGTCCGACAATGAATATTACTTTTTTAAATCTTCTATTTTGTATTTCAAACTCTTTAATTGAAAATGAAATTTAAGGGTGTGGAATACTAAAAAAAAACTGAAGACAGTGAAGTATTCTTTGGATGTTTAACAAGAGAATTCAATGATCGGGTAATTAAATATAAAGATTCCACTTTTGTTACTCATATCTAATCAAAAATTATCATGTAAAAACATAGGATATGTTTTAAAAAAATATTTTGAAAGATATTACAAATGTAAATTTTTTTGTAAGGTATTAATTAACATATTTATGTAGATAATGGCAAAATGTAATAGTAAATATGAAAGTCAGTCTCTTTTAAGAAAAATTGAGAATAAGTTTATATTCTTTTATAAGCTTTAACAAACATAGGATATTCAAATAATATGTAAATATTTGGTAACTCAACATTACACTATATAAACATAAAATTGGTTACCATTATATATACATACTAGCCGTTCACTGATTAAATACTGACCTCCAGTTCATTCAGCCTCTGAATTCTCGGTGTGAACCTTAACCTATCGACGTCCACTGCAAATGGAGGTTGCCAATGCTGTTGAAAAAATATTATATTATTTTGTGACAATATTTAATTTGACTACATACATTGTACTCTATTAGAACTAAAGCTGGAAAACAAATGTAAGTTCATAGCTTACTCAATGATATATTGAACCTTGTCT